>JAHBCN010003970.1:0-68768 GCA_019359885.1 Listronotus oregonensis
CAGTGTCTTGGTAAAAAAAAGGATTTGCTTGAGTGGGGGTAGTAGAAGATAGAGAAATACCTAAGACCACATCCTACATCACATCCGGCTGCTCCCTAAGAATTATTTTCCTCATCGTGTGCGCATGCAAAGACGAACGCGTGTAAGTGCAGGAAGAGGTTGAGAGGTACGATTTTTTGGCACATTTCGAAATTTTTTGCTCTAAGAAAAAATTTAATATACATTCACGTTAAATCAATACATATAATTCATATTGATATTGCTGTTTTGTTAAGTTTACTATAATAATTTCCATGTATATTTGTTTAAAAATTTCTTTGTAATCTAATTTAAATTTATATATATATATATATATATATATATATATATATATATATATATATATATATATATATATATATATATATATATATATATATATATATATATATATATATATATATATATATATATATATATATATATATATAAATATAATACATATATAAAATAATATATATATATATATATATATATATATATATATATATATATATATATATATATATATATATATATATATATATATATATATATATATATATATATATATATATATATATATATATATATATATATATATATATATATATATATATATATATTATTGTTTATAATTTCGGGGCCAAACCGCTTTGTTTTTAAGATATTTACAAAAAACTACTATTTTAACCGTTTCCTATCCCCATCTCCTCTTAACCTGACGCTCAAATTAGTCTAAATTCTTATAATATTCAAAAAGGAGTCTGTAAAATAAATTGCATCGTACAAGAATCAGCACAAAAACTGATGGTTTGTTAGTCAGACTATAACCCTATCATGGGCCAATTTATACTTTAATTGGTAGAATAATTAAGATGGGAACCCCTTTAGTCAAAATAAAACAAATTTAAAAGAAATAAACAAAAATGTTACGAGTATATTTTATTCTTTTCGCTACATTAAAATTTTTTTGGCAACATCCACTTTAAAGGTAATTCCGTAAAGATTCGTTATTTACCAATGACCCTTTTTCTTCCCTGTCCTTTATTTGACGACTTTTCGATTCATTTAACAGGAAACTTTTGCCTTTTTATTATTAATTTTACTTTCTTTTCTATATATTATTGGTGATGTTTGTGTTTATTTAATATTAAAATATACAGTACATCGATGGAAACTCCATAAAAATAGAGAAATGCGCCATTATAGCTTAAAGTTATGGAATTCGTAAATATTTGGACAAAGCCAGAGATTCTTTTTGTATCGATGTACTTATTCTATTTCGCAAAGTTTTTATTTTAGCCATACAGAGTCGTATTTACAGAATAAGGTAAACACTTTTAAAGTTCTTTTTATTTTAAATGGGATCTTAATGCATTGTTTTGTTTGCTTGGAAAATTGTCTCTTTTGATGTCGGATAGCCACAAAGGAATTTGTGTTTACAATACCTTTTGAATCTGTTATCTGCGTTTTACAGTTTTTACACCAATTTAACTGTTTATTTAAAATATTAAAAATCATAATAAAATTTGTCTATGTTTTGTAAGAACTTAACATTTCCACCAAAAGAATAAATAAAAGCGCTTTGTAACCACTGTTACAGAAGTTTCGAGAAAAAAATTCCAGGCGTTTCGCAAAAATATGGATGTTGTATATCAATTGATCCTTGGAATTTACAGTTGCTTTGGTTTCGCCATTTTGATAAATATGTCGTAGTTGTTATAATTTATTTCACAATGGCATACAAGCTAGATATTCGGAGACGTATTTATAAACTAGTTGGGCAAATGCCCAAAAAAGAAATAGTAAGGATTTTTCAAAGCGAAAATATTTCGAAATCCGCCATATATCGAACAGTTCGGGAATGTGAAGAAGGAACCTTACCTCCCAAAAAGTGGTCGACCACTGAAGTTGCCTGATGCTCAGCAGGATAGATTAGTTCGAAAAGTAAAAAATGTCGTTGGACAGTCTACCAGAAAGGTTGGTCCTCGCCTCCGAATTTCCAACGCAACTGTTTCTTGGTATATTGCTAGAAGTGGTTTAAAATACCCAAAAAGAAAAAAGGCACCCAAATATACTGGTGTTCAGCTAGCAAGAATACCCAGGTGCTGTCGCAATTTAAAGCAAGTTTACTTCGCGGATAACAGATCGATTGTCATGGATGATGAAAAATATTTCACCCTTAGCCATGCAGTACTACCAGGAAGTTTTAGATTTTACACCAACAATATAGAAGGGACCTCAAATAAAGTTAGATAAAAAGCCAAAGCTAAGTTTTTAGATAACGTATTGGTATGGTGTGTCATATCGGAAAGAGGTATATCCAGGCTTTTTGTTGGTCAGATAAGAGGAGAGGCAGTGAATGCCGAGGTCTACATCAGGGATTGTTTAACTAAATTGCTTAATTTTGTCAACGTACAACACGGTGATGAAAATTATATGTTTTGGCCAAATCTGGCATCAGCACATTATGCCAGAGCTACACTTGACTGGCTGGAAGCAAGAAATATTTCGTATGTGCCCCCGATTGATAACCCCCCTAATGTCCCCCAAGCTAGGCCAATTGAAACTTTCTGGACTCGATTGGCTTAGAAAGTCTACGATAATGGCTGGGAAGCACGAAACAAACAAGAACTTTGGCAGCGAATCTTCCAAAAAGTAAGAGAAATAACTCATAGACCAGTTAGGCATATATTACGAGTCATAGAAGAAAACGGACCCTTAATGGCAACAATTTAAATTATTTTTGTATAGCAATAATTGATTTAATAATATAGGAAGTTTAAAAAGCAAAAGTTTATTTGGATAGAAACAAGTAGTTTCATTTTTTTTTCAAAGTTAGGTAACAGAGGTTATTTCGCGCATTTTTTGATTGTTATTAATTCTAGCAGAAACCTAATTATATTAGTTTTTTAGAAATGTATGATTTGATTAGTTTGGCTAGTTTATGTTCACAAATTAAAAGAGTGGCCGCAAAACTAGTCTGTTTTTTAAACAGCTGTAACTGACTAAAATTAATTAAATACAACGTATAAGTGCTGAAAATTTTTGTCTGATCACAAAACTTGTGCAAAAAATAAGATTTCCCTTTTTTAAAACCAGTATATCTTCTTATAAAGGGTTAACTAACCCTTCTATTTTGTGCGTGCAAAAAAAAGATAAATTAATATTGCCCAATAAAACAATTATTATTTGTTTTTTACATTTAATATACGTTTTCCGAACTATTTTTGTCTCCCGAACATCCGTTGTCAGTTTTGCCCCATCACACATCAGTCTTTAGCAAATTGTTGAAAATCTTTTGAAATACAAAGAATTTTAACAAGTGACGGAATGAGCAAATGCGACATATGATTTTGTTCCGCCATTTTTTAGACTTTAGCAAATTGCATAAAACGTTTAGAAAAATTTAAAATTTTAAGAAGTGACAGGATTTTCGCAAATGGTAATGCAAACACAAGGGGAGTAGTTAACACTTTATTTAAGGTTTATTACCGGACGACAGTTTTAGGCACTTTTACGTTGCATCTTATTAATACCAGTGAAACTTACAGGTGTTTGATAAATAAGCAAAAAAAAAAATTAAAAATACACTTTTTATGTAAAACTGTAAAAAAATTATTTTATATTTTTAATTTAACTGACAATATTGTATTGCTTTAAATGTTTTGGTTAATTCTTGCATGTTTAAATCAACATTAAAATATTTATAAAAAGGCTTAAATTTGTTTAAACAATTTGTAAATGTTGTGTGAATAACTACATTCAACAGAACAAATATTGTTTGGATTAAAATATATAGGACCTATTTAAATACTGTAGTCACTTAAATTATAAAAAAAGTCAAGTTGTATTTTTATAACTTCGTTCGTAATAAGTAAAAAAATATATTTTATTTTTAAAAAATTAATAATGTTTAATAATTAAAAATATGATATTTTTTTCTGTAAAATTACCAAAATATGAATATAGTTAATGAAATGGTGATTAAAGATATTTAGTACTTTTATTTTTGTAATATATTTTAATATATTTAACATATTTTTAAAATATAAAAGTGTGTCATTATTCAGGCCCATTTTATAATATAATATAATATAATAATATATATAAATAAATATATATATATATATATATATATATATATATATATATATATATATATATATATATATATACATATATAATCTTTTAATTGAACGTTAAGTTATCTTATATTAGTCCCTAAACATTAAATTTACAAAAAAAAATCAAAAAAATATAGTTACGATTGCTTAAGAACATAAACAATTAAGCCAAGCCTATAATACAATAAGCTAATATTTGCTAATTGACGAACTATGACTGCTAAAAAGAAATATTTCTATCCTATACAAAATAAGACAAAATATTGTTGGTCCCTTCACTTCATAAATAAAACTAAGATTAAAGTAATGACCTCTTTTCTTTCAAGCAGCACTTTAAAGCGTACACTGCTTTTACTTAATAATAAATTAAAGTTTCTGTCTTACCTAGTCAAGCTTATAACAAACAAAATGTAAATTAAGAAAAAAATCAAAATATAAAAACATTTCATTTCATATGTTTCAGTCCTACTCTGTTTGACTTTTTCTATTGTTACTCAATGCGACCCAGTTTGTGTGATCTCATAAGTTAGAGCTACCGAGCTGATTCTACGGACAATGTGGCTCTCGTAAACCCTTTTTTTCTTAAAGAGTCATTCTCAAAAAAGTATTCTGGTAAAAATGGATAAATTTTTAATGGAAAATTGCAATTTAGTTTTTTTTTGTACTTTAGGAAATCTTGTCATATCCAAATCCCTTACTTCAGTAAAACACCGTTTTTTTTTTTTTTTTGATTAGGAAACTTAAGCAAAACTGGTCACAGCTACTAGCGATATCGGGTCATCTTAGGAAACAGTGTTTCTGTTTTATCACTAATATATTTACCAAAACAGTAGCCGGGCATAATATTTGTGCAAAAAAAAAAAATTACAGCATTTTTTAAAACCTCAAAGTGCTCTTGCCCTCATAAAAACTGTAGGAAATCTTTGAAACAGTAAAAACATCCATGAAATTTTATTTTTTAGTTGTGATCTTACCACACAACCAATAATATACATCCATTTGTTTTTTAGTATACCCTCTTTTAGCTAGTTTTTACTTTTCAACATAATAGATGCGTATCATACTTTTATAAATTGTAAAACTCTCAAAGTATATTAGTTTTTAATTTTAGGTTTAGTTTAGTTATTAAAAAAAAACACATAGTTTTTCTATGACAATAATTTTTATTATTATACCAGTGGCGTAGAGCAAAAAACAATATTTAAAGAATAAAAATACCAGTTTAAAATATAGCATCCTGTAGCAAAAAACTTAACCGTAACAAACATATATTTATACAGATGTTTCTCCATTATGTGTGTTTGGAATTACGCCCTAAAATATCAGCACAGCATTAAAGAACATAGTGTGTATTTAAAGTATTCTAATATGATTTCTTCAAAATCTACTTTTTATTTAGCCCAGAAATTCATCCATAGATTTTTTTCAACTTGATAAATATTTACAAACTTTAACACATTTAATTTTTATTTTTTAAGGAATTTCTCCTTTGTCGTTTTTCCCAACGGTTGTATATATTACCCTTTTTGGTCTTTGGTAATTATATGGGCTCCTATGTTTTGATCAAAGTTATTTGGGTATATACGCAGACGAGAAATATTGCTATTGTTTTCGGAAAGAGAATTTGTCGTCAATAAGGTATTGTGCGGATTTACTACCGCGCGGTATTAAAAAGGGTGTAGTGGTAAATTTTATTTATAGTCTCTATTATGTGGCCTTATTTATCGTCCTTTAATAAAATAATACAAAGGCAGTTAGGAAATTTACATAGGTAAAACTTTGAATAATAATTTGACATTGGAAATTGTCATTTTTTTACAAGCTTTTATTTAACTGGCAATGTTTGTATGTTTGTATGGGTCAAATTTTTTAATTGAACTTTAAAGCAGTTAACCGATTAATCTTTAATTTTGCATACACGTTCAGTTTGGATATCAATGCATGGTTAGCTAAGTGACGTCATTCTACGTCCAATATGGCGGAATCACAAAGATGGTGGACTATATTTTCTATATTATGCTTGGCTTGCACAGTACACAAAATGCAGGTTAGTACTGTCGACCATGCCGTTGTCTATTTAGGCTCAAAGCTGCTCTTTGTTGTTCAGGCGTACGTAGCCTTAAGTAGAGTCCTTACGGTTCTTATTGAAGAACTAGACTGTACTAAATCAACAAACAACTGACAATTTAACAATGACTCATTAAATGAAATGATCTGACTTTAAACATGTTCCTGCGATTAGTAAAAAATAAATTGGTTGTATAATTTATTTATAAATGGACATTTTAAAAACAAGATTTCATTTACACGTTACATTACACAACCTAAATAATATAAAAGTTTGACCTGAGATTTACTTCTGTAGATAAACAAAAATACAATATGTAACCAGTGGTTCCTAAACTGGGGGGCGCGCCCCCTCGGTGAGGCGTAAAGCAAGTTTAAGGGGGGGCGCAAGAGCTTAGAAAAATTAATACAAATTTATCTTTAAAATAACAAAAAAATCAGTTTAAATAAGCAAAGAAGATTTATTTATGAAAACTGCAAGCTTAAATACCAAACTTTTTCTCACATCCGAAATTGGCTTCATTAATGGAAAATAGTGACGGCATTACTAAAAACGAAGAGATTACAACACATATTATATCCTACCTAGAAAGTCTTTTTGATGAATTCCAACAATATTTTTCTAATTTACATAACAATGATAAACATAAATTTGCTTAAAATCCTTTTAATTTTGATATAAACATCCTTTCAGAAGAAATGCAAGGACAAGCAGTTAACTGAAAACACGACTCAGTGGCGAAAAATGACTGAAAATTTGGTGATTAGTTCATTTTGGATAAAATATCTTCCAATCTATTCTATAATATCGAAAATGGCTTTAAAATTTTACATATCATCCTTGACCACCTACTTATGTAAAAAAGAATTTGCTCTTTTAATAGAAATTAAAACAAAAAAACGTAGCCGGCTTGATGTTGCTAGTGGTAGCTTTCAAAGATAAAACCAAGAATTTCCCACCTTGTTAAGGAAATACTTCGCATTAGATTAGATTAGTGTTAAAATGTTATGTTTGTAAATAAATGCCTCTTTTTTAGTAAAAGAAATGTTTGTCTATATTCAGGGGAAGTGGGGGGTGCAACCATTTCTTAATTTTAAAAAGGATGCGTCATGGAAAAAAGTTTGGGAACCACTGATGTAACCTAATCTTGACATAAGTTATTCTAAGAAAAAAATATATCTAAATATTCTAACAAGCTTTTACATCATATAAATTGTGTAATGTAATTAATTGACGACTTTAAATACATTTCTTTTATTTAAAACAGGTAAATAAAAACTTGTTTTTAAAAATGTTTTTTTACTACTAATTTATTTTTATTTTTTGTTAAGGTATAAGGAACCTTTATGGAATGTATTAAAAACAAAAAAGCGGCTTAATGTTAACATAACTATTATATCTATAAGATTAAAAAAAAAATTATAAAACAATAAATGTATGTACTCACTTGCTTTAATATCGGAATTAATTAATTCATCCATTTTTCATTCCGTTACCAAATTTTCGATCTCCGGCTTATAAAAAAGGAACAATGACGCCGTGATTCATACACTTTTGACCTTGTGACAGAATCCTGTGTACACTGATTTTTGAAAAGTAAAAAAAAACTCTCTTTGCTTATACTCTGAAAATAAATACATTTCCTAATTTTATATGTATCTTGCTACTATAAAAATAATATTTGTTGAGAGTAAGGATGCCAGATGGCCGGGCATTCCGGGAAAGAAAGTCCCGAAATTTTGCATGTGGTCCCGTGTCCAGTAATTATACCTTATTGTCCCGAAATCCATAAATACTAGTTCTTTTTTCCACAAAATTACGGCACCACCGGGCGACGCAACAAGAAAATATTGCCGCGGTCTGTAGGGATGTGTCGTCGATCGTTTATGTTAGATAAATAATACTTTACGTTGATTTTTTTACCAAAGTTTTAATTTGTATTTTAAGTTTAGTTTTAATATTTGAATATGTACGTTAAGTTAATTTCTGTTTAAAAGAGACGCTGATTTCTTTTATAAGTTTGGAGACTAACTATAACTTTTTATCTATGACTGTATGTGGTATGGTTTGGATGTATGCAGTTTGTTAGTTAATAGATTTCACAAAAAAATTAAGGTGGGTTTTATAATTATTTGCATTTTTTTTTAAATAGGTACCTAACTAGTGATTTTTTACTTTTATTTTTTTCTATTGCCCTTTTAACCACAACATTTTTAGTTGGATTTCGACTCTAAAGCTCCAACTTCGTTTGTAGGCCCAGAAATGTCCAGGAAAAGATAAGCAAGTATCTGGCAACCCTATTTGAAAGCCTTCTTTAATTCATATGTATAAATTTAAAATGTAAAAAAGAAATATTTTGTAAATTACCTCTTTTGTGATATTCATCGTTTTTCTTTCTCTTTATGCAATACATGCCCAACCGTAATGTCTTGTATTTCGTTTACGCAATTTCCAAGACTCCACTTGTTATAGTCTGTCTCAAAGTATAATGTTATGGCTTTTGACGGACCATACCCCAATAAACCTTTAACGATTTTATTACCTATTGTTATTGGGTTATCCCATTTGTTTATAAGGGCAGGAGTGGGCCAGGTATTTCTTAAGTATTAACCATTAGGCATATAAATATTTTGGCTAATATTTTAGTGGCAGTGTTGAATAACCGTTTTTACTGTGCGTTTGGAAAAAGTTGTTTTACGAGAATATATCTATGTCGCGTCGAAATCATTTGTCATTAGATGCAAAACAGGTTGTGAAAAATGTGTATGAAACTTTTATCAGTAAAGGTCTAATTAAACAAGAAGCTTTAAAAGAAACCTGTCTACTTACAAAAAATTTAATATCGTCGATAAGGGATATTATTATTAGTGAAGAATTGAAGAAAAGAAAAAAACGTAGTGATTTTTAATCTCACCGTATAGACAATAGTGATCAGGACCTAATAAGAAGGAAAATATATTATCTTTATGAAAGCGGAGTTATTTCTTTCTTGAATAAACTAAAAAAGAAGCTAGACGAAGACGAAACCAATATAAATATTAGCCATGCCACCCTCCATAGAGTTGTTTGTAAAATGGGATTTATATACCTCAAAATAGACAAAAGACAAGTAGTTATGAAATCGCACAGATTACGCACTTAGAGATTTAATTACCTACAAGAAATTAAAAAATATAGGTTAGAAAACAGATTCATAATATACCTTGATGAAGCATGGTTCGATACACACGACACAGTATCCAAAACTGTCAGACGAAAGCACCTTCAAATAAAGGAAAACGCATTACCATAATACACGCTGGTTCAGAAGACGCATTTATCCCAAACTGCTTGCTGTTGTCTGCAAAGAATATTAAGGATTCTAGCTTGGAATATCATGAGGATACAAGTGCAAAACTTTTTGAAAACTGGTTTCAAAATTATCTTTTAAAAAATATTTCAAACAACAGTGTTATTGTCATGGATAACGCAAGCTACTACAGCCGTCTGCTTCACAAAGCACCAGCTTCATCAAGTTCAAAAACTGAAATCCAGAAATATTTGTTAGAAAATGATATTTATTTTAAATTCAGTTACAAAAAAAAAACGCAACTTTTGGAAGTCCTAAATTCATATGCAATTAAAAAACAATATGTATGTAATAATTTGGCTGAACAGGCTGGGCATACTGTCTTACGGCTTCCTCCGTATCACTGTATGTTTAACCCCATAGAGCATTTGTGGAACCAAGTAAAATTAAAGATCAGAGCAGGAAATGTTACACCCACTTTAAGTTCCAGTGTTATAAATTTGATAAAAAATGTAATTACTATCATACCAGTTGAGAGCTGGAAAAATTCACTACAGCACATTATAAAAATTGAGGACTCTTACATTTCTGTCCAAAACAAGTTAAATCCTATTGTAGTTAATCTCAATGATGACTCTGATAGTGAAACAGAATTAGATTTAGATATTTAGATTAAAAATGTAATTATGTATTGATAATGCAGTTATAAATTTATTAAAACTTTGCATATATAATTTCTTCATGTAATTTTAAGATTATACTTACCTAAATAAACAATAAATTATAAATCTTTATATTATTAAAGTCCGTCTCTAATTTTCTGTCCTTTAATACCTACCGATCTGCAGTTTTATTGCTGTCGGCAGGTATAATCCACAAATGAAGGCAAGAGCTAACACGGTATACTTTAAGACAGACTATACATTTAAATTTTTACTCTTACTTAAGTTTTTATTCGATAGCTCACATATTTTTTTCGTTTCCACCCCAATCATTTTTTAGGCATTACACCAGTGCTGTCGATTTTCTCTCAATCCCGAATTACAAGCACATCCACCACGAATTGCTAGTAAACGACAATTTCAGTTTATATCCGACCAATTCCTACAGGAAAATGGCGCAGCTACGGGCACTTATATGGATGGCCTAGGATTTGTTCTGATGGCGACCTTTACTAGATGTCCGTCGTTTTTACTATGGTTTGTGCTGACACTAAATACATCTCTAAAAATAAATTAGACACTAATAAAAATGGGTTAATGACTTAACAGCAAATTTTATTTTTAATAGATTAAATTTATTTGTGAAATTCAAATAAACTAAAAAAACAAATTTATGACATGATATCAGTGTACAGGGTGTGCGAATAATTTTTTATACCGAATCGAATATTATTATTCGATTTGAAATTTTAAACAAATAATTTGTATTTTCGAATTATTCAAAAGTTATCGAATAATTTGAATTATTTTAAAAAATTGCAAATGTTTCGAATAATTTTTTAAATTTCGAATAATTCAAAAATTTTCAAATTATTTGGAAATTTTTTAATTATTTGCTAATTTCCTAATAATTTGCAAATTATTGAATGTTTTAAATTCAGGGTTTGTCATGTTGGACATTCAAACTCACATTAAAAATTTAAATACCTTTTTATTAGAACCTTTATTATAAACTACTTAAAGAAAACAAAATGGGTATTTAAGATATATGTTATTATAAATAATTTTTACTGCAAGTTTTTGTTTAAAATTGTTAAATAAGAGACTGAGTCAGCTGATAAAAATGTTTGTTCATCAGTAACAATATCTCCAGCAGTTGGCAAAAGTACAGGGTATTGCTAAATATCTTCTTGCCATAGTTTATAATCGAGGATACTTATTTTTTTCTTCTCGTCACCACGCAAGTGGATTTTGTTGAGGATTTCTAAAGTCACTGTTTAAATATAGGACCAGTTCCCGCAAAATTTTATTTTACAAACTATCTATTTTTTTTCCGCCAGTTAACTGCTGGCTTTATCTTCAAAATCCTAAGTAGAGTTGCCCGCTAGCTGCAATTTAATATTGAAAAATTATTACCTAATAATACTACTTTTTTAAAAGAAACTGCTTTTACCCAAAAATAAGCTATTTCCTATTAACAACCTCATGATAAAAATACATTTAACATAATTTAAACTCGTCTAGTTCCGTAAGTTGCCGACTAATTTAAAGGTTTTAAATGATTTAACTGTTCCTAAATAATTTGAAAATTTTTCGAAATATTTAACAGTTTTTGAATTATTCGAAATTTTTTTGAATAACTCAAAACTGTAAATAATAAGGATTTTGGAATTATTCGATTCGAATATCAAATCGAATAATATTATTCAATTCGAAGGGTATTCGCATACTCACGGAAAAACTACAACTACTCATTCTTCAGTTTGATTTTCGAAACAACTGCCTTTGTATTTCAGTTGTTAGTAAAGATAAAAAAAGTATATAGTATGTTTATGTAGAATCTAGTAGTTACAGTTTCAAAGATACAATACAAAGCTGTTTTTTAATGGGACACCCTGTATATTACTCTACTATTCGTTTTGGAATCAAACAACCTTATTATTAAAACTACAAATTTTATATTTATTTACCAAAATAATCGACCAAAAAAAACGAAAGTTATGAAAAAAAGACAACAATAGCCTGAACATAGTATTTAAGTTTTATATTTCTTGTATAAAATTTTAGGATGATTTTTTTTACATAAGTTTTTTTTGTTTATTATTTACTTATCATTTATTTATTTTTTATAATTTATTTAAACAATCCATAAGAAACTAGGTTCTCATCTAGTCTTTACAAAATATGTTTGGTTGCCTTTTTTATGCATATCCAGCAAAATCCATCTGAAAAGCATTTGTACTTTTTTTCCTCTTTTAATGTAACATTTAATATTAATATATATATATATATATATATATATATATTTTGAACTATATTTTATTTTAAATAAAATTTCTTACGTAAAATAAGGGCCAAGTTCCTATCCAAAACTCTCGGCATATTAAAGAACTGAGATCGAAAATTAGACCGAGTTCTCTCCACAAATTTATTTCACTCTTTTTTAACTTGTCAAGTTTTTTACTAATTTGTCTGTATTAACGGTTTTCTCTTTAATACAGACAGTGTTTTTGAATAATACAGACAATCAGTAAGAAACTTGAGGCGTTAAAAAAAATGAAACAAAATTTTGGACAGATCTTGGTCTAATTTTAGATCACAGTACGCCTTTTAAATTTTTAAATGCATAATACTTAGATATATTTTTTAACAAAATTTAGTATTTTTTAAGAAGCGTTTCCAATTTAATTAAAAAAATTATAAAAATTAAAGTCAAATTTAACGACATCTTTTTAAAAAAAATGGTTTTTATTCTGGTACGGTAGGTACAAAAATTTCCTAGAACTTGATTTGTACAACTTTTAATAACTAAAATATAACAGGCTAAAGTTCAGGAAATTACAATTAGACTAAGTATACTTAACCTTGTTTAATCCAAAATTAAAATAGTAATACTACTTTGTTTTTAACCAAATTAAAAAATTAATAGTTTTAGTAATTTTCAAAAGTTTTTTTTTAGCAATAAGTAAATGCAGTGAAAATAAAAGAAAAACTGGAATAATAAAATTTCTTATTAAAAATCGTAGATGCTCTGTAAACTAAAATTTTATAATAGTTTAGATTATACTTCCGCTTAACCATTTAAAGGAATACGTTAAAAAGGACATTGTTTTGGTAATGTCCTTGTACATAAAAATTTTTTTACAGATAAAAAATATTTAATTTGATATTAAATATTATACCGCAAAAAATTTCGCTCAATGACGGACAAGACTAAATCAAAAAAGTTGAGTTGACCGATTCTATACAAAAAATCATTTAAGAGACACACAGTAAGTATTAAACAAAAATAAAATAAAAATAATTTAAATTGCGTGTAAAACAATATCAAAAGGGTTTAATAACTGTCGTCATTGATTCGCTGCAAATAAATCGTGCAGAAATTTTCAATATAGTCAATTAAAAAGCGTTCGTATGTGGAATTCCTAAGTGGAAATATATGTTTGTTACCATATTTTTTTAACATTTATATTTAGACTTTTTAGTTTTTTCACCCCCACTAATTGTGTGCCATTTAAAACCTTAAACTATTAAGGGCTGTAACCACGTGTTTTAATAATTTAAAAAAATCTTACACCGATAAAAAATTAATATATTTACCTTTATATAAGTATTTACGGCAAAATTCAACCAGATCCAATACAGTATTATTTTTACCGGTAAAAACAAAAGATTCTAAATTATGTGTTAGAAGCACAATAGAGAGATGGTTTAAATTTACGTTTGGCAGGTACACTCCGTTATTTCCCTTACAGCGTACTGTGACAAAATATAACAGATTTTGGTAATGGTCGTAAAACAACTGTAACAGGATTGTACCTATATGGCGCTACGGCAGTTCAGCATTTCCAAATCATTTTTAAGTACGTATATCCTTGCTAATAACTCTCATAACGCTGCAAACTGGTTTAAAAGCCACAATTAGGGGCAAAAATCTATTTTTTATAATCTGCCGCTTCCCGTCCATAAAAAAGCGACCCCTAGTTCAAATCAATTTTAGCTACTTTTTATGTTTGTTTTTCAAAGAACACCTAATTTTTATTCTTATACTTATCCAACTATACAATCTTGGTGTTTGCAAATAGCGAAAAAATCAAATAAAAACATTTCTCACCACAACAGATGCAGGTGATCGCAGCCAAAATGTTTTGATTATTTACGGGAAGGATTAAAATATTTATCTATTTAACTTTCAACCCACCGGAAGCCGCCGGTGAAAGTAAATGCATCAATATTTTCAGTATATTTTCTTCTTAAATATATTTTTTTAATCAGATAGTTTTTAGTTTTAATGCATTTCTAATTTTTATTTACCGTGAAATATGTAGGTATGCTATGGGTGTGAAAAATCAATCGGATATGACTTTTATTAAATTAAAGTTTTTATTATTGAACGTATAAATTAAATACTTATTTCAAGGGACACGTCAAAAAAATAAATATATAATTGTTCGACGTTCTTGGCGTATTATTGTTCATACGCGATTATTTTTTAAAGAATTCTCATGAAGTACGTTACTACATCTCAAGGAATAAGTAATAACAACATAAAATTTGTTAATTACAACATTTCAAAGTTCTTGTTCACTATTTTAACAAATGCTCTTGCTGACAGAACTGACTACAACGTACGTGACACTTTTTCCTTCGTAAATTCAATCCAAAGGCATTACCTTACCACAAGACTATGTACTAGTTTCATTCGATGTTGTGTCACTATTCACCAATGTACCGTATCAACTTATTGTGGAACTCTTGGAGGTACACTGGGATATTATATCTTTGCATACGCCTTTAACAGTACAAAATTTTTTTACACTCATAACGTTTATCTGCCAAAATTGCTATTTCTCTTTTAATAATGAATATTACCACCAAATATTCGGGACACCTATGGGATCTCCGATTAGTCCTATTCTGGCACAAGTAGTCATGGATTACATTCTGGACAAAATTTTAGCCAAACTCTCTTACCGGCTGCCATTATTATATAAGTTTTTTGATGATCTTGTGACCGCAGTTCCGAGGAATGAGATTGACAGTACGCTACACATTTTCAACTCTATCAATCAGCATATTCAGTTTACGATCGAAAAAGAAAAAAACAACAGTGTTCCATTTTTAGACACTTTATTGATAAGAGAAGCAAATGGTAGTTTGATTTTAAATTGGTATCAAAAACCAACCGCATCGGGGCGTTACATAAATTATTATTCCAACCATCCCCAAAATCAAAAATATAATACTGTCATCGCCATGAAGAACAGAGTTACTCATATTTCTGACAACAGATTTTTGAAAGAAAATCTTGATAAACTTATGAAGATATTTTTGAACAACGGATATCCCAGAAACATATTATCCAAATTAATATATAACACTAATCCTTATGACGGCCCAACAGACGATAACCCTCCTCAAACTATCAAATATAAAAAACTTCCTTACATCCAGGGACTAACACATAATGTAATAAAAAACTTTACTAATGTTACAAACTTAAAAGTTGCGAAGTATAACTTATTAAAAATTGGTGACATTTTCTCGAAAATGAAGGACAAGATCCCTACTTTGCATAATTCGAATATTGTTTACAAAATTCCATGTTTGGGATGTAACAAAAAATGTTATGTAGGCCAGACTTCGCAGAGTTTAAAATCACGGATAACACAACATAAAAGTGATTGTCGAATTGCAAAACGTTCATGTGCTTTGGCTTGTCACTTTCAGGATCTTGATCACAATTTTGATTATCAAAATACTAAAATTTTGGACCGGGAGACGAATTATCGAAAACAAATGTTTTTAGAGATGACCCACATCAGTAAAGAGCCTAACACGATCAATTCTAGATCCGATATTGACCAGTTAAGTGTCATTTACTGCAATATTTTGAAATAGTATTATTATGTGTCCGCCATTTTGGTTTTTGTACTTTTCTCAACCTGTTTATTTTTGTTAGAACTGTGTCTTAAATATTTCTGTATGTATAGATGTTTTTATATAGTTTTTATGGGATTTTAAGTGTTTTTGTAAGTTTTCTTTACCGATATTATTTTAGGAAATAAAAAATAGTAAAGATTGTTTTTACATTTTCAGAATTTAGCTCTCGTGTGTTCATTTTAATCTTGAAATGTAATCCATACTGTTAAACTAAATCGAACGTGGTCTCGTAAAATTCTTGTTTGTGATGTTGTGTATTTTAATAACAATAATTGTAAGTAAATTTTTGTTTTGTGTAGTTTTATATTTGGGAGATTTTTTTGTTAACGTGAATATGTTGTTTTAGCTATGTCTCTTGAAAAAGACACAAACTGTGTCGAAATATAGAGGATTAAAAGAATTTAATGTTTTCCTGATCATTTAACCCATAACAGACCGCTTTCCCGCTATTTGTTGCTGTAATTTATTAGTACGGTCGAAAAGAAAAATTCATATTTATATATATATATATATATATATATATATATATATATATATATATATATATATATATATATATATATATATATATATATATATATATATATATATATATATATATATATATATATATATATATATATATATATATATATTATATAAATATATATACATATATATATATATATATATATATATATATATATATATATATATATATATATATATATATATATATATATATATATATAATATATATATATATATATATATATATATATATATATATATATATATATATAATAATGTAATTATTTTTTAATTAACCATTTTTGACGTTGATTTACTTATATAAATTACCCTTTATTAATAGACACTGGTTAGGTTTAAACTTCACCTGTGATGTTTCTTATAAGTTATAACATAAAATTTGTATGAAAATAAAAACTTATATTAAATTTTATTACTGTTCCCCTTTCAAAATAACATTTACTTAAAACGTTCGATTTCCATCGAAAAAATGTTTTGTTGCGACATTTTCACATTTAAAAGTAGTTTATCAAAAAAATATAATACGTAATAATTCTTTAAAATATTTTTTAATTATTGTATTTTAAAGAGGGTCTATGCTACTAAAATAAAACTTCCATAAATTAAAAACATGGTATTTGGTTCTAAACACACTATCATTTTACAACTTTATTAAAAACAAAACTTTTTATTTATATATTATAATAAAGAACGGTTTCATAAAAAAAAATAATTTAAAATTTGGAGTTTTGTGTCTTTAAAACCTCATAAAGTATAATAAATCTAGGTAATCCATTATTAAATTTAATTTTAATTGCTGCTAAATTTTTGATTTTATACTGTATTGTAATACCCACTTTTAAATACTCGGTGTTGTCTGGTAAAAAAAAATACCGGACTAGTTCGGTAAAACATTATAGGTCATAAAGATAAGCCTTAACTACGTGTTCGTTTAAAAAATCTACTTCATTTTCACCTTTTCATTAGAAAAAGGACATAAATTCTTTCTCACACCGTTTTGCCGATTTTTTTGGTACTAGTTGCTTTGTAGCCTCATTTGATTTTTGCAAAATTTTATCAGAAATCAGGTTTTTACAATCTTATTCCACCACCTTCGTCAATTTTGCCAAAAATAATTGTTAGATAATACTAGATTTCAGATGAATTTTCTTTTTACCTTGACATAAATAAAAACAGATCAGTGGCGTTTTTACCAGTAAACAAAAATCTCAAAATTCGTTTTTAAAGCAGACAATTAATATTTTGTAGATATACAAAGCAGGTTTAAAAATACGCTATTATTTAAAAACATAAATTTTGGCAGAACAGTATGAATTAAAATATTGTACAAAATTTTTTCCGAAAAACCATTAGAGTATTCGTTTAGAAATTCCAGACTATGTCCTTCATCGCCTCGTCCGTAAACATTTCCTTCAAACTGTAAGCTCATTTTTCCTAAATAAGCTCAATTAGCCTAAAGTATAAGACCATAAAAAGGAGGTTTTTTTATTTTTAAAGTATATTTTCACATTATTGGCCCGTCAATTTCATATAATATTTCTAATATATTTGTAAAGTTAAAATGATATATTTTCAATATTGTGTAAAGTTGGGGTTTCATAAGTTGTTAGCTTAAAAATCCCCAGCAAAAGTTATAAATTTGACATATTTAAGTGCACAGGACTGAAAAAGTTTTAGAAAGCGTCCGGAAGGTTTTAATCCTTAATAAAGGTTTGGTCGGCGGTTTAACCCTTTTGTAAAGAATAATTATGTTAACACTCGAAAGTCATTAAATTCATCCTTTATGTAACCACTATGCCATATTTAGTTGACCTACATAGCATATGGGTGTTATTAGGGATTATGGGAAATAAAACACGAAATAATTGCAAGATAAATATTATTGTTCCATAAATTATTTTCTTTGTGTTATAGTAGAGACAAACTAAAATTATAAAAATCACGAAGTAGGTTTTTATTGAAGAAAATTACTTAAATATCTTTTGGTAAAGTGAAATATATTATTTAATAAACATATCATTTTAAAATGTTTTTAGGGATTCTAATAATATTTTTTTGGCAAATAAACAAGCACTGTACCGTTCAAAGTTTTAAAGTTCTTTTTTTCCATTGGGGATCTCAATGACAAAACAATTGAAATTGCCCAAATTTTACTTTAAAAACCTTGTAGCAACCAATCTTAAACAACTGTAATATTAAATATTAATAGCAAAACGTTTATCGGTAAAAATAAATTTCTACAGCAAGTTACCAAAATGAAATAAAACTGGAAGTGAATCTTAAATGGGTTATCAAATATAAGGGTTTAAAATAGGAATAATTGTGCTCCACTTTTTGGGATGTAAAATCAACATGATTTTTTTGATATGTCAAATATCTACATTCTTAAAGTTAATTAAAAATAAATTAATTACAAAAAATTAAAAAATGACAATTTTTCGAAAAAAAAAAATTGAACGAAAAATTGAAAAATCAAAAAATTAATATTTTTGAATAAAAATAAAAAATAAATAACTACATATTTGTTTTTACACGTAGAATATAAGACAACTCACTAGAAATTTTTAAACTTAAATAGATGATCAAACACCTAAAAAATATTCATTGTTTTTTTCAAAATAAAAATTAACACCGATTAACCGCCGTAAAATAGAACAAAATAAAAGAAAGATGTCGATGTCTTTTTTTTTTAATTTTAAAGATAGGTTGAGCGCCACTTATGCACAATTACCAAAAAAAGTATTTACAATAGATACAAAGTAAGTAACCAAATAATATAAGTTTTTTGCCTTCTTGACAAGAAAACCTTACACTTCAACAAGTAAAACTTTTAATGCCCTAATGTATATTACCACAGCCCTACTTCACTTTAACAAGCCGTGAACAAGGAAATCTGGCAACTATGCCTTCAGATCTAGCGACACACGTTTGCTGTTGTTTAGTCATATGATTTACGTTGAATGACCTGTTACTCTGTTGTGTTATTGTGAATAAATCAACTTTTTTGAAAGAAAATATTGTTAAAATAAAGACTAAACCTGTAAAAGGTCTTACTGTGTGAAATTTGTGAGTGACCGGGACAGTTTTTTTCCGCAGACATTGCGTAAAAACAAGAATATCTGCGGGTGAAAAGTGCCGGTGTTATAAAGTACTTAAAGTAAATGGCGGCAAATGAACTTGACATTTTGTGGTGGTGCTTTTTAAAAATAATTAAAATTGAAAGTGTGTTTTAATGATTCGTGTTTGGCTTTAATTTTGAAGGTATTTTTTAGTTATTTTTTAAAAACAGTAACAAATATTAGCATTGGAAATTACCGTAAGTACGTAGGTATACATTTTGGAATTTTGTCGTTCGTTTTGATTTTTGTTATTGCGTTGCATAGGTACTTGGTGCCTGCTTATTAGATACTATTTAGTTACTGTTATTATTATTATTTTCCTAGTAATCTTCTCGGTATTTTCTCAATTTAATTAATTTACCATGCCAAGTCCTTGTTGTGTGCCTGGGTGCAAATCCAATTATAAAACTTCTCTTGATGCAGGAGAACCAGCTGTATCTGTTTTCACCTTTCCAAAGGACAAAAACCTTAAAGCCCATTGGCTTAGGAATCCTAGACAGTCATGGTCACCCTTAAAATATTCTGTGGTTTGCGCTAAGCATTTTGTAGAAAGTGACATTATTAGAGAGGATGATTATCGCTTGCCAGATGGGTTAATGCAAAAGGTACCTACCAAAACTAGACTAAAGTTAAATGCAGTGCCTAGTATTTTTCCTGTTAATTTTTTAAGAAAATTTGTTACCTGGGTTGAAGCTTGGCATAAACTTGAAAACAATAATGGTCGCCTTACAAACGACACCTATTCTGCACTTTGCCATAGTACCTCTGTTTTACTAGAAATAATTGACTATTCATTTTCAAAATTTGATTTGTCGTATATTTTACCAGGTAAATTTACTACTGAAAAGTTAGAAAAAAGATTTGGTAAATACAGACTTCTCAGAGGTTGTAATTACAATGTTAGCTTTGATGATATTTTAAATGCTGAGAAAAAAATTAGACTCAAACATATATTTAGAAGCGCTGCTGATGGTAATTTCTCTTTAGCTGAGATTAAAAAACAGGGAGACAGCTGTATCCAGGAAAATGAACTTGATTGGACAATACCTCAAAATAATTACACTGAAAAATTTTTGTTTTTACTTGAAACTGAATACCTAAATGAATATGAAATTGACAAATGGGTACAAATTTATATAGCCGGTTATGCTGCCCACAAAATTGTAAAAAAATATAATAATTGTAACATCTGTGTTTCTTTTCTTGTTGAAAGTAAGGGAAACCTAATTGACGACGAATACTTTGATTGTCTACAACGTGGCGGTTTAAAGGTTCCTACAGAAATTGTTAAAGACGTTCTGTTCCATATGTGTCGCGATTTTTGAGAAAATTATTAATGACCCTGATACTGAGAGTGACTTCCTAAAAATGGAAAATCAAAAAGCTATCCTAGGTGATCTAACTAATTTAAGCACTAGACAACATGAAGGCTTTAATGATTTATGCTCGCAATGTATTTGTGGTAACGAGAACAAAAATATGTTCATTATGATGTGCTCTATATTTTCAAACATTATTTTAAATAATTATGTTAAAAAGGAAATAACAAAAATGCCACAGAAAAATCGGAAAAGGCTGAGTCAAAAAACAAAAAAAGGAAACTAGACACATTTAACAAATAAATAAACAAAACTAAAACTAAGTACAATTACTAACTAAATGTTAAATTACACTTGTTTCCTTTTACAACAGCATCATGTTCTTATGCCTTGACCTATGCACATAAATTAATTTGTTTTAGAGTTTAAATATTATATAAATATATTTATTTTTTCAATTATTGTACTGATTTAATTATTTTAATGGAAATATCAATACTATTTACGCGATCTTTGAATTGAGCCTTAAATGAATTTAAAAATACGCGCCTCGATACCCGGATTACGGCTCATCGCGCTCGAGGGAAACCGATCTGAATCTCTTGCCGGTTGCGGCGTTGCCAAGTGGTTGTTCACGGCTTGTTAAAGTGAAGTAGGGCTGTGATATTACTATTATCCAATTGTTTTAATTTTTAATTGATGGAATTAGATAATTACACTAATATCTATTTCACAGGACCAAAAATGGTTATGAGAATAAGGCGCCTAAATGCCTCTAAAACACAAAACTGTTTGCTGTCGCGAAAAAATTTCATTTTAATAGGCGGTCAGGTTCTGCAGAACCAAGAGTCATTAAAGCTTGTGACCGTTACTTTTAAAAATAACCTTAACTGGAATAAACATATTACATACACAGCAGCTTCAAAAAGCTCGGACTTTTTTTTCTAGTTAGAAAGTTTTTTTCCTGGCTAGTCTGTATGTATCACAAATCAAACTTTGTTTAGAGAATTGTTCTTATTTAAGTTTTATTTTTAATGAACTACCTCTTACCACAGACAGCCAGGGTACGTTAGTTCTTAGGTTTTAAACCTTTGGAGACTGTCCCAAGGTAAAAAGGAAAAAAATAAGTTAAGAAAATCTTACTCGGTCATTTGACCATAAACATTTGTCAAAAAATAGGATAAAATAATAATAAAAAAAAAAAAAATAATAAAATAATAAAAACATAAAATAATAAAATAATAAAATAATAAAATAATAAAATAATAAAATAGTAAAATGATAAAATAATTAAATAATAAAATAATAAAATAATAAAATAATAAAATAATAAAATAATAAAATAATAAAATAATAAAATAATAAAATAATAAAATAATAAAATAATAAAATAATAAAATAATAAAATAATAAAATAATAAAATAATAAAATAATAAAATAATGAAATAAACCTGGCTCCAAAACGGACACATTTTTAAGACAGTGGGTGTAAAAGTAAAATGTTCAAAATTAACCTCTATTTTCAAATCGGGTACAGGTAAATATTAACTGAGTTTTTTTCTTATAATAAACTTCTACCACTGCTGCTAGTGGCCTAGCTTAGAGCAATTTTATTAATTTTTTTCCAATGTTTTGTTATAGCTTTTCTGGTAATAATAATATTGAAAATTTGGAACATGATATTATTTATTATGCTTACTTTTTTATCTACTCTTGAACTATTTCTATTATTTTAACTTCATCATTAAAGCTTTTAAGGCATTTTAATTGTAAACTTGCATGGTACGACAAGAGTAGGATTTAAAGATACCCAAAGACAAAAGTAATACTTACACAAAGTGTTTAAAGTGGCCAAGCCTTGCTGCAATTATTTTTGTTTTAATATTTTTTTGTAAAAAAAATTAATTGTTTTTAATATTTAATATTTGCGGGATACTAAAGGGTAATACTACTAAATTAATGAAAAAATACTTATACAAGGATTAAATTTATTTATTTAAGCAAGCGGTGGACCACATAAACATTTTTGTCAACATAACGAGTTTCTTTAATTTTAAGTGTTACTCTTCTCGTACCCACAGGTTAAAAATATATCTATCCATATATTATATCTTTAAAACTCTGCTCTTCCAAGCCCCTACGCCATTGGGTTTCCAAGGGCTAGGAGCTACTCATTTTCCCACTACTTCTTCCTCTTCTTCTACAACCCAATCCCAAGGTGGTGAGGACATCCGTGCCGAAGGGATGCGTGGCACATGGGAGATGTTCTCTAACGAGCCCACCAGAATACCTGGCGCCCTTCTGGAGTAAGTAGCCTTGTCCCAGTAAGCGGCTCTGCTGGGATGGACCTCCTTTCCGCACCACTCGTGGGAATCGGTATGGATTCAAAGAGAAAAACAATCCAACTCAGATGGAGGTGGAGGAAGGTCATAAAGACCAAGCCTCACCTACGTCTGAGGTAAACCCCGCTGGACTTGAACCTGCAGGCACTAACCCTGCAGCTAAAGAAACCCAGCAAAAGCGAACCCCAACCTCGAGCGCAGGTTGTCTGTGCACAGCGCCGGAAACTTGCGATTGAGGCGGCCAAAAACTAGAGGTGAACCTATTAAACCCAGGAAGCCCAGGGCAAATAGGAAAACTAAAGCCAATCTGGAGGCTGAGAAACCTTCGGCAGCAAAGCCGAGACTCGCGTCTAGATCAACCGATTCCACTCTAGCTCTTTGAGTCCCCGCACGCGCAAATTTGTCATTATGTCAAGTGTCAATTCGCCGTCGAAAAAGAAAAGAGGTTATATTATTTTTCTGAAATTTTTATTTTTGTCATTGATCGTTGTTCGTGGTTGTTCTATGCGTATTTTTTTTGTTCTGAGGTTTGTACGATGGATTTTAAGTGTACAGTTTGCAATAAACTATTTACTAACTATTGTAATTTGCGGAAACATGCGAAAAAGTTTCACACAAGTAAGTGCAGACCTAACTGAACTTAATTATTTTATATAATGTTATACTCTTAATTATTAGGGACTGGTAGGAAATTATTATCAATATCCAATAAATTGTTTTTTATGTGATATTATTTTAATTTCAGGTTTATTACATGAAATCGCACCAAATAAGAAATTCAAAGTGGAAGCTGTATGTGACAGGTGCACAAAAACGTTTTCCAAGTACTCAAATTTTCAAAGGCATGTCGCTAAATTGCATCCTTGTGAGTGATGAGTGTTCTCTTTTTAAAATAAGCATGTTTCTAAAATAATTGATTTCTATTTTTAGCTGAATTAAATCAGTTAACTCCGCCCAAGGTGTACAACTATCAGTGTGAAGACTGCTCAAAGAAATTTTCTCATTTACGTCATTACAAAAATCACAGAAAAATACACCGTGGAGAACAAAATATTGATATTAGGCTTAAGGTATTAAAATGTATGTTATGTGATCAGGAATCTCAATCCAGAGAAGTTTTATATGGCCATTATAATCAAGAACATGACATACAAATCTTATCCAAAACTCTACATTTCCCTACGCAAGATGAATTTTCAAAATGGAAAGCTACTCTTGAAAGAGACACAAATTCATTGTACATAAATACACATGGCAAATATAAATGTAAAAATGGTGTTACTACAATATGTTATGTGTGCCATCGATCAGGATTTTATACTCCTAAAGGAAGAGGAAAAAGACACCTTAAAATCCAGGGTAGCAAAAAAATGAATGGTTTTTGCCCAAGTGAATTGCGCCTGAAGCAACTAGAAAATGGGGAATGTAATGTTATTTTTGTAGAGACTCATATAGGTCACGATAATAAATTAGGCCATCTCAGTCTTACCTCGAAAGAAAAAATGGAAGTGGCCAGCAAAATTGCTAATAAAGTCCCATTCTCATCAATTTTAGATAATGTGAGAGACTCACTTACACTTGATAAGTTAGAAAGAATTCATTTATTAACAAAGAAAGACCTATATAATATAACTCAATGCTATAATTTAAATAATGACTCTAGAAGGCACACTAATGATGTAATAAGTATAGAATCATGGATAAATGAAGTTAATGAAAGTGGGACTGTACTTTATTACAAGCCCCAGGATAAAATATGTAATCTTTATCCGCATCTGAAAGAAAAGATTTTGTTCTTACTATTATGCACCCTGGACAACTGGAGATGCTTCAGAAATTTTCATATGTATTGATGGGACTCATGGCCTGAATGCATATCATTTTGAACTGACAACGTTACTGGTACTGGATGAAATGCGTGAGGGATTTCCCTGTAGTTTTTTATTTTCAAATCGCAGTGATGAAGATATTATGACCATATATTTTATGGAAATTCTAAAGAAACTTGACAGCCGAATTCAACCATATGTTTTTATGTCAGACATGGCAGAGTATTATTACAAGGCTTGGTTAAAAGTTATGTCACCTGCAAAATTCAGGTAAGAACTTTTATATTATAATATATTTATGGAATCTTGAAAAATTGTTCGAAAATAATTTTTGAAAGGGAAAAATATTTGAAAGGAAAATTATTCGAAAAGAAAATTTTTTAAAAACAAATTGTTTTAATGAAAAATTTTGGAAAATTTCTTTTTATCTATTTAAATTCTAATCTCTATCTGTTTTTTTTTTTAATTTTGAGTTGTTTTAATTCATGCAATTTATTTTTAACTTGTTTTAAAATCGCCTTGTAACTTTTAACTTTTTTAAAAGTATAATAAGTTGTGTGAAAAAATACCAAATGGGCCTTATTTTCTGAAAGAATAAGTTTATTTTCATTCATCTTTTTTCTTTTTGATTAACCTGAAGCTTAATTGTAATTTATTCTTTATATTATGCTTGTAGACTTTTCTGTAACTGGCATGTTCACAGAGCCTGGAGGAAGAATTTAGCTAAGATTAATGATCAACAACTAAAAGTAAGTGATACAATGTAGTACTATACTTTACTTTAGGAGGTTTTAATATTTTAGGTACATGTATACAGCCAGCTCTGCTCTTTAATACAAGAGAGAGATATAGAAGCTTTCCCAAACATTCTGCAAAATTTTTTAAATTCATTGTATTCACATCCTGGAACATCAGATTTTGCCATTTACTTTCAACAGTACTATTCCAATAATGTGGAATCGTGGGCGTTTTGTCATCGCCTATGGGCAGGCATCAACACAAACATGCATATTGAAAGAATGCATCAAACAATAAAATACCTTTATTTAAATGGAAAACATGTACAACGTTTAGACAAAAGTATAAATACTCTTATGAAATTTGTCAAAGATAAACTCTTTGATAGAGTAATAACTGTAAATAGAGGAAAATTGTCAGGCAAAATTAAAGAAATAAGAGCGAGACACAAAAGGAGTGAACATTTAGATAAAGGTTTGGTTGTGCCGCAGGAAATGGGATGGCAAGTTCCTTCAAGTTCAAGTAATGAAATTTATCTTGTCGAAGAAAAAAAATTAGAGTGTTCCTGTAAATTGATCTGTAATTCATGAAATTGCTTGTCTTCACTCTTATTCCTGCACCTGTTTAGATAACAGCATTCGCTGGAATATGTGCAAGCATATTCATTTGGTTTGTTCTTATAGAAGAAACATTGGAGAACACCAAATGCAAGAAGCTGCTAAAGGTAAAATTTATTTATTTTATACCTATGTATTATCATGTATACTGTTAGGTATCCGTTTTATATAATGTTGCTTTGGCTCTGTATACTTATATTATATTATGTTTTTTACAGTAGCAGGACTTTCGCTGATGCAAATGTTCGTAAAGTATTTATTTTCATTTATTTGGTGAGATATACAGATTTAATAATAATCTTAATTTAGGTGGTGGCTGCAAGTAGTGATGTAAAATGCTCAAGCATTTATTTTCGGGGAACGTTCCCGAACATGAATGAGCATAAATAAAAAATTCCCAGAAAGAGGAAAACGTTATTACTTTAGATTTTTTTCATTTTTATGGTCGGAAAATTCTCCAAAAATGATGAAAATTGTGTTAATTCGTTCATTCAAGTTTTATAAATAACAGGGCAACATCGCACGCAGCAATAACTCCCCAAAATTTTTCAAAACTGATCCACATAACACCAGAATTGATTGTCTTGTTAAGTTTTCAACCTTTGACAGAATATGCGATGTTGCCACAGTTGCCAAGCTTTTTATTACTTTTACATCTACTAGTTAATTGACTAATACCTTTTAAGGTATTCTCCTTCTTATTATAGAAATAGTTTTAAGTGTTTTTTCAGATGTACTCTGTGTAATTATAGTATGTTTTGAAAAATTCACCTTGGGTGTTGCTAATGTCATTATAATCCAAATGAACTTATTAAAAAATATAATAATTTTCATATTTTACAGAGAAAGAACAAATACTAGTGATAGATGAGAAACAAGCTGACCTTAATCAAGAAAATGATTGTCTAGTTCAGATTTTAGCAAAACAAAAAGTAGGAACTACAACTTTGGAAGATTTACATGCTAAGAAGGAAGCATTGAAAATTAAATACACTATGCTTATAGATAAAATAAGTAGTGCTGAACAGTTAAAAGCTTTTGAAAAAATATCTGCTCCAATAGAAGCTACACTTTTAGCGATAGCTGAAAATGATAATGGCAGAGCTATAATGCATAATACAACTCTTCAAAGAATTCCACATAACAAGAATATTGAAAAGCAACGGCGTTTACATTCAACAAAGAAGAACAATGTTAAGCATAGAAGGACTCCACTACGCAAGCCAACACAAGACGAAGCGAATTTAATTGCGTTTCAACTTTTAAACACTGCCTAGGGAGGACCTAGGACATAAAGGCCGTTGTTTTTTTTTTTAATTTTAATATGTATTTTTTTCATTAAACAGTTAGCTAATTCAATTAAACTTTTATTTATTTCCGCAATAAACTTTTCATAGTTGGGTTCAGAAAAAAAAGATTAAAAATTATCTATTTTATTGTATTATGTTAAAATTTTTTAGGACAGCAAAATAAAGTAAACTTATTTGATTTGTTTTCTAGGATTGTCCTGAAGAGTTTTTTTTTCTTTCGAAGCGAGAGAAAATATTTTGAAAAATAAATAATACAATTATTGTGTTTAATGATACTAGTTCGATATAAACAGTATAATTTAAAATTGACATTTGGGTCTGCACCCATTCACAATCGAAGAAGAAAAGTGAATTTCGAGCTTATGATACTGTTCATATTATTTTTAAAAATGTTTAATCATTTAATGGAAATTTGGGTAAATTGTGAAAAATTAGGTATAGCCGCGTTACCGTGTTATGGATTTGCAAAGAAAAAATATATTAGGTGTTTTGTTCACATTTTTTAACAAAATAACCTATAAATTTGGAAATTTTTAACTTGACGCTTGCAAAGGCCAAGCAGCTTGCACCAATTTGAATTGTGCTTTCGATTGACCTTGCCAGCAAATTCGATTTTAAATGGTTTTGTGTTTTCCCGTTTGTCAAGCAAGCAATTTCAAATTCCAATTTAAATTGGAATTGGTTGTAAATGTAGCATTACTTTGGCGAGATGACACTGATCACTGATGACAGAATAAAGAACGACACATCTGGGCATGCGGGGACTCAAAGAGCTTGAGTGGAATCGGTTGATCTAGACGCGAGTAAAGCCGAGTCTGGGGAACCGAACCCAAGGCAAGGCAAACAGAAGTGCTCCGCAATCAGCACACCGTCACCCTGTGCGAGACAAACCAAGAAAGGCCGGTCTGAGCATGTACAGGTAAAACCCAGTACAACAACTGGGGCAACCTTCAAACAGGCTCTCACAGGCCACACGTTGGACTCGTTCCCGGAAGGAAAACTCACCGCGGAACAGTCCAAACAGATTCAGATGGCGATGACTCGGGAGATCTTTAAGTCTCCAGCGGGGGAGGGGCCGCAGTTTGTGGGTAGCTACCCGCAGGCTGGGTTACTTTCGTAACCTGCATAAACGATCACGCCAGAGACTGGCTAATGGACAAAGTTCCAAAAATTCAACCCTGGGAGGGGCGACCTTTAGAGTAGGATACGCTAAGGACGTTGTCAAAACTGCCAAGGTTGTGACATTTATCCCACGGAACTCCTTGATGACAAGGAGCCGGGTAAAATCCTTCAGAATCTGGGGATCCAAAACAAGGATCTCAATACAGGTGACTGGAGGCTCATCAGCAGCCGTAGTGAGAAACAGGACATCACCCTTGTACTTGCTATTGGCAAACACGCCCTGAAGGAATTGGGCAAGAGGGGCTACCAAGCCTTTCTGGGCCTAAACCCAATCACCTTCAGAGTGACCAAAACACGCAAACAGGAGTCTGCAGGAACTGCGGGTGCTTCAAGCAAACCTGCAGCATAACAGGGCAGCCACGGCTGCCCTATGCAGGCTCCTTTCTCGTGGAGACGCGGACATAGCCCTCATACAAGAACCTTGGCTTTTAAAGGAAAAGTTGGGGGCTTAGGCGAAGCCGGAGGTAAGTTAATATATGACTCCAACTCTGGTAATGTCAGATCCTGCATATTTATTAAGAAGGAATTACATGCCTTAAAGCTGACTGAATTCTGTTCTAGGGACCAGGCGGCGGTAAGGCTGAAATACATCATGGAAGGTGTATGGACTGAAGCTGTCCTCGCTTCAACCTATCTTCCATATGATGCAATCGATCCACCCCCATCTGAGGAACTCCGCCAGTTGGAGCAATTCTGTAGGCGCTCTAACCTACAGCTCATTATTGGGATGGATGCCAACGCACACCACACTGCTTGGGAAGCAGTGATATCAACAGGAGAGGTGAGTACCTTTAGACTTTATTATTTCTGAAAATTTAAAGATATTAAATAGGGGGAATGAACCTACTTTTGTGACTAGAGCCCGTAAAGAGGTAATCGCCGTTACTTTGGCATCTCCGCGTATACGATCCCAGGTAACTAGGTGGTATGTATCTGAGGAACCGTCGCTGTCTGATCACAGGTACATCTTCCTGGCGATCTCTGCATTTCAGAGGCCAATGGGGGAGTACCGTGATCCAAGGAGCACGGACTGGGAGAAATACAAGGAAACTTTGACCATCAACTGCAGTAACGTCAAAACCAGCATTAGGAATACTACTGACATAGAGCTTGCTTCCTGTGAACTACTGGAGGCTATTACAAACTCTTATCAGAATAACTGTCCTCTAGTAAAGCAAACCGCCAGGAAAAAATCTACCTGGTGGAATAACGAACTACTGGAGCTAGGGAAAAAACCCGCAGACTGTTCAACAGAGCGAAGAAAACAGGTGAGTGGGATGAATATCAATCTGCACTCACCGAATACAATAAACGGGTCCGTAAGGCTAAACTGGATTCATGGAGGAAATACTGCCAGGAGGTTGAAAATACCAGCACGGCAGCCAGACTCCAAAAATCCTGTCTAAAGATCCGTCAATCCTATTGGCACTCTAAAAAAACTAGATGGAACCTACTCTGAAACTGGCAGGAAACATTGGAGATTTTGCTCCAAACACATCTACCAGGATCAAGAGAAACTCAACTTAATGAGACCTACCCAGACGTCAATGTTCCGAATATTCGGCCCACAAGAAGCGACTGGAAAGTAGCAAAGGAAATCATAACCTACCAAAAAATCGAGTGGGCAATTGAATCATTTGAAGCCTACAAAGCACCTGGACCTGATGGGATAATCCCAGCACTACTACAGCAGGGAAAGCAAACCCTAGTTCCACTGCTTTGCAAACTCTTCCGTGCAAGCCTAGCTACGAGCTATTTGCCCAATGCATAAAAGCAGACTAAAATGGTCTTCATTGCAAAGCCGGGTAACTACTTCCCGGCAAGGGACTTAGACCAATTACATTGTCGTCTTTTATGATAAAAACAATGGAAAAACTGATCGACAGGTATGTCAGGGAAAACTCTCTGACAGAGAGGCCACTCCACAAAAACCAACATGCCTATCAGTCAGAAAAATAATGCGAATCTGCTCATCATCAACTGGTGACCAGATTAGAACTCGCACTGAACAACAAGGAAATCGCACTTGCTGCATTTCTTGACATTGAGGGAGCTTTTGATCGAACCTCCTTCAACTCAATGGCCGCGGCTCTTGCCAGACATAATGTTAACGACACCATTTGTAGGTGGATAAACAACATGTTACTTGGCAGACGAGCGCAAGCAACGTTATTCAGCGAAACAATGGAGGTGTCAGTGGTCAAAGGATGCCCACGGGAGGGGTTCTATCCCCACTACTGTGGGATATGGTTGTTGACGAACTCCTGGTGGAACTGAATAATAACGGCTTCTATACCCAGGGGTATGCGGATGACATCACTATACTTGTGTGGGGAAGCATAACAAAACAACCTCGGAGCTTATGCAAAGGGCACTGAGAATTGTGGAGGGATGGTGCAACAAGGAAAACCTTACTGTTAATCCTGGCAAAACTGCGCTAATACCCTTCACTAGACGAAGGAAGCTGGATGATTTAAAATCTCCTCACTTCTTCTGTACCACACTCGGCTATGTTCAGGAGGTAAAGTACCTTGGATTAACTCTGGATTCTAAGCTAACCTGGAATCCACATATGCAGAATGTGATTAATAAGGGCAAAATGGCTCTAATGGCTACCAAAAGAGCTGTGGGGAAGAATTGGGGATTTCAGCCACGCATAGTACACTGGTTGTACACTGCTGTGGTAAGACCCATGATAACCTACGGTTCAACTATCTAGTGGCCAAAAATAGAACAGAGAAAAACAGAGCTGGAGTTATCCAAACTCCAGCGACTAGCAATTCTCTGTATAACGGGAGCTATAGAAGCACTCCAACTGCAGCCATGGAAACCCTACTAAGCCTCCCCCCTCTTGGTATAATTATTAAGGCGGAGGCGAGGATTGGGGCATACAGGCTGAAATGTAACGGCAACTGGTGCTCTGGGCCTGCCCTAGGACACACCAGAATAACGAGCAGTATCACAAACCCAATATTTGAGATGGGCAGTGATACAATGCCAAAACGGATAAATACACACAGACCATACAAAACCCAGCTTACCTGGGGCGGTAGTGAGCGATCTCTGGTCAGTCTCGGAAATTGGTTTGTTACCGTGGATCCAAAACTGACAATGGAGCCGGCGCAGGAATACAGGTATGACCCCCAGGTTCAATGCTTATGCTTCCCTGGGGAAATATGCCACTGTTTTCCAGGCGGAAATATATGCCATTGAACTTTGTCTGCGAAGAACTTGAAAGGAGATATAAGGGCAGGGACATTACTATCTTCTCTGATAGTCAAGCGGCCATAAAAGCTTTGGCATCCCAACAAGGTCAACTCAAGGTTGGTTTGGAACTGTCTGCAATGCCTCCTAAACCTGGCTAACCACAACAAAGTTACACTTTCCTGGGTGCCAGGACACAGGGGAATACAGGGCAATGAAAATGCAGACTCCCTGGCCAGGCGAGGCTCCGCAGCAATGTTTGTGGGTCCTGAACCTCTTTTTGGAATACCAAAAGCCTCGGTCCGTGGCTACATGTCTCGGTGGATTCAAATACAACATCAGTCATACTGGAACCACATTCCAAGGCAAAATCACAGTAAATCAATGCATGACTCACCATCGAAAGCATTGACAAGTGAACTACTAAAACTAAATAGGAATCAGATTAGGATAGTGACAGGATTAATAACCGGACACTGCACCCTAAGAAAACATATGCACACTATGGGCATCTATAGAGAAGAACCCATTTGCAGACTATGTGACTAAGAGGAAGAGACAGCCTCTCACATCATATATGAGTGCCCTGCACTTACATACTGGAGAACAAATCAAAACCTCATAGTGGACACTAACCACCAGGAGGCTGGAGACCAGAAAAGAACAGTAAAAGGGCTACTACACCTGTCTAAGGTGTCAAACCTTTTTAACTGAAACAAATACACAAGAGATACAACAAGCCCTGTAGGCTGCAGTGTCGAGGCGGACAAAACCTCAACTTGTGTATTTACTTTATCAATCAATCAATCAATCAATATCTTTAAAACAGTGAAATTTATCGAGTAAATTCAAAAGTAGCTTTTATATGTAGAATTAGGCAAAAAAATAAGTGCCATATGTTAATATTGTCAATTATAATATTAGCTAAAAAATTATGATAAAATGATGGTAAAAATGTATGTGTGCCTTAAGTCACAGGTCCATAATAGTCATAAAGTTTTGCGGTCAATGTTTTAACTATACCAAGGTTCAAATCAAAAAAACTCAGATTTAAAAAAAAATCAGTTCTGACTATATTTCATTTACACCCTGTATCTTTAAATAGGGCCGTTTTAGAACTATGTTTTTATAAAATGTTTGCTTTATTTCTAGATAAATAATCTTCCATTAGACGATGCCATTTATCTTTTGAATCACCCTGTATATAAAGCAAAATTGTTTTATTATATTTTGCTTTTCAGGAAACATCCCATTCATTATATTGACTATTTACTGGCACGGACTTACGCCAAACCTAGAGTTAAAAGCGCAATGGTCAAATGCTGAATGTTAAATGTCGTCGTTAATACGAATGCTGAACATTTGTATGTGTGCTAGTAGTTCCACCATTTTCCTGTAGGAATTGGCCCGGTATAAACTGCAGTTGTCTTTTAGTAGCGATTTGTCTTGGATGTGCCTGTAATTCGAGATTCAGAGGAGAATCGACAAAAGTAAAGCAGAATGTTTTAAGGTTAGTTTGGAGTTAAACATGACTGAAAGGTCTGTAATTTAAACACAACTCCTAGGGATAAAACACAGTAATTTAAACACAAAATTTAATATTACCGAATGATTTTTATATTAAATCATAAGTTTAGTGTTCTTTTTCTTTGTTCTTACCCCGGGTTGCACAAAAGTTAATCAAGGTTTAGAATGTTTAACAGAATCTTATGTCAGTGTTATTCAATGGTTTTAGTAGACAACCTGTCAAAATCTGACATTTCGTTAACCATTCAAAGTACTAATCACGCTTTCTGCAACCGGGTATTATAGTATAATAATATATTATAATATTCTTAAATATAATAAATTTGCTTCTTTTATGCATCAATTTACAGTCCAACCCAACAGGTTCCGAACTTCTTACTTTGTTCGTTTATTCATCCCTATAGCCTCTAAGCTGTGGAATCTACTGCCTGTAGAGACTTTTCCTTTATGTCTTTATCACCTTATTTTAAATTTCGTGTCAATAAACTGACTCTTATTTTAGTTAACGCTATAAGATAAGATTAGTTAAAGTAATAAATTATTACTCAAAAAAAATAATATTCCTACCCGAAACATAAACAGTGATTTAAATATTTTTTAAACCCCTTTGCATTAAAACATCAAAAAAACAATTAAAAGATTTTCTCCACTACATAAAAGAAGAAAGTTTTTACCTATTTGTACATAAAAGCTCCAGCTATGTATGTAAAATATATAAAAAACAAATTATATTAAGCATTTCAGCAAATAAAAAAATGTAAATACTGCCAATTTAAAAACAGATTGTAAAATATGTATCTAATTACATTCTTTCAGAAAAAGTATTAGCTTTCACCTAAAAAATCGACGAAATTGAAAAACCATTTTATTTCTCGGTAATTCATTTAACATAAATAAGGATAAGGTTGGTTGACTGGTTGGTTTAGGCGAGTTTGGTCGCATGCAAATATTTTTCACTTCAGCCTTTTGACCCTTTGTGCTTGCCTGCCTTGATTGCTTTTCTTAAATAGGTCCAATTAATTTCCATCAAGACGTTCATGTAAAAGAGGGTTTCCGCTCTGTATATTTTCAAATAGCATGTCCTTTTAGCTTTTGTATATTATGTGTATTGATATTTCTGTCTCCTCTCTACAGTGGTGTATGCCCATCTTGTGCCTTTCTTTTATTAACAGTGACCTGTCAGTAGTCCTACTACTTCTTTTATATGAGAGCGCCTCACAAGTGGATCCTTAGTTGTTACCTCTCTTACCACTAACCAGGTGGCGCATGCCCACGATTTAAATTTTGCTTTTGTGACGGTCTATTTCTTCTTATTATCGTCGTCTATTTTCATAACACATCTAAACAAAAAGTGTTCTCTACATCCGATATACGTATCACAAAATATTTATTCTCCTAAGATTAATAGAGGTCAAGATTAAGCTATCACATCCCAGATTTTTTTTTAACCTTAAAAGCAGATCTATTTTAACATAGTATTATGCTTAATATATATATATATATATATATATATATATATATATATATATATATATATATATATATATATATATATATATATATATATATATATATATATATATATATGTATATATATATATATATATATATATATATATATATATATATATATATATGTATATATATATATATATATATATATATATATATATATATATATATATATATATATATATATATATATATATGTATATATATATATATATATATATATATATATATATATATATATATATATATATATATATATATATATATATATTCGCGGTGCTCTCGAGCGAGAAAAAGTTTATCAAGATTCCGACGTGGAAACCCGCTAAAAATGGCCCCCCAAAGTTCCAAAAATGAGTTTTCCGCGAAAATCTGCCAAAATATGCGAATGGAAAAAATTTTGTTTAGAAAAAAAATGAAGATCACTTCGAAGTTTACAAAATGGTCCTTACCATTTTCGTTGCAACACAAATTTTTTTTTAAAAAACGACCGATGCAAAATCTACATTTCACACTGGCTAGATGGGCTAAACTGCTAAAAAATGCAGATGGGCAAATAATCTTTTATCAAAACGCAAGAAAGATGGTGAGGGAAATTTTCTGGGATCATTAAACACTGGCTAACGTCTCATCATAGGAAAGAAATGTTAATAACAAACTATTTTTTAAACAATACCAATAAATTAATGAGATACTCTTATAATATTGTGAAAAAAAAATTTGACCGCTTTTTTTAATATCCTAGAAAAATCAGAATGGACCCAAACTCATGTGCAATGATAGGTACGAGTTTTCCCATTCCGATGAACCATGAATGATTTAAAAATGTACATTATTGTCCGAGTAATGGAATAATTCGTCCACCCGTTTATAAGTGAATTCATGAAGAAGCGGCATTCTAGCGGTAGAGCGGCAGCTCAAATGAGGGGACTTTTGGGTCCCGGTATCTCGAAAACTATCGATTTTTTTTTTAAATCATAAAAACCATTTTTGTAGATTATTAGGCGATCTTAATTTTTTGTTTTAACAAAAATTCTTCAATTCGCATATTTTGGCAGATAATAGCGGGAAACCCAATTTTCGGGCCTTAAGGGGCCATTTCAGCCCTTTTCCACCTGGTAATGTTGATAAACTTTTTTTCGCTCCATAGCATTCCTGAAGATCTAAATATTGCGTCACAAGAAAAAAATGTACAGATTTATTTACAGCTTTGTCCATTTATTTATTGGACTAATAGATTATAACTGCAATTTGTGTAAATTTCAGAAATTTATGTTCAATCCAGTCAGAGTTATTTAAAGACAAAATCAAGGATTTTTCAAAAATATGATTTCTTGAAAATGTATATTAGTTAAAGGGTAAGTATACAATTAATATTATTTGCAATAATACTATCAACATATATTAACAAATAAAATATTAAATCAGATTCTGTTTGGCTTTCCTGCTAATTTAAAAAAAAATACAAAAAATTGAATTTCGCCGGATTTTACATTTAATTTGTCCTGATTTTCACTACAAAAAAAAAAATAGCAAAATTAACAATTGCACCTTGATTATTTCTTGCTTAACAAAAAACAAAATGTTTTTTTAACCTCTTTAAACAAATCCTTTTAAATGTAAAATTGTTTGTTTTAAACCCTTACAATCGAAAAATTAGGCGTTTGCATCATAACTTAAATGGACGCCATCAATGAACTGCTTGGGAAAAAAATTTTTTTTAGGATATAGGGAAACTAACCTAAAGAGTTTCATTATTTATAAAAATGGTCAAGCAACCAATTTTATTTGGGAAAAGTAGATACTTCGGAATTCATATATCGCATGTAACGTATCGGGTGGCCGAATAGGCGAGGTAAGCGGCTGTATCTCAGGACCTGCTCATCTGAAAACAAGGTTTTTTTTATTATTATAATTGTGTCCATAAAAAAATCTGGAAATTATTTTCGAGTTCCTAGGATAGCCGCTAGGGGGCGTATTTGGTATAATAGTTCATAAAAGCTTAATTTTCTCGCTTAAAGTTCCAATGAAGTGGGTCTAAAAATATTGTCATGGCAATTTACGATCATTTTTAAATAAAAAACCTTTCATCAATTTTTTTGACAGCTGTCAAATAAAGTGCGAGAGGGCGTTGATTTATAGCTTACCCTATTTTTTTAAATATCTCTTAAAGCTAAATAAAATTATATATTTTTTCTTACGGTAATAAGTAGAGCACTAAAAATTAAAAAAAAGTCAAAACCGCAAAACGATATCTCTATTTGAAACGAAGTTATTAACAAAAATGTTTAAACTTTTCTTAAGGCACCGGAAGCGCGTCCCCATGCGCATTGTTCGTCGCATAAACGAGTAATCATAATCAAATGGGCCATGAATATGTTTAAAAAAGTCAGTTTTTATTATTTTTAAGTTTGTAAAATATCCGCTAGAGAGGGTAACACTAACAGCGTAATGATTAAAATTAACGAATTCTTTCGAAACAATTTGTGGTCTTGAAAAAGACCTATTGTTGACATGTTGATCTAGTATTTCCGTGATACTCGAAATGTTCGCCATTTTGTTCCAGACATTGCTCAACTCTCTTGTAGAAAAAATGGAATTTTCAGGCCATGAATTGCATTGCGAATTTTGAGGATCATATTTTAAACAAATGAACAAAATGGCGAACATTTGAAGCATCTAGGGAGATACTGGATCAGCATGTCAACAATAGGTCTTTTTCAAGACCACAAATTGTTTCGAAAAAAATCGTTAATTTTAAAAATCATTTCGGTGTTAGTGTTACGCCCCCTGGTAGACATTTTATAAACTTAAAAATAATAACTATTTTCAATACGTTTATGGTCCATTTCATTATAATTACTCGTTTATGCAACGAACAATGCTCATGTGCTTCCGGTGACTTAAGAAAATTTTAAACATTTTTGTTAATACCTTCGTTATAAATATAGATATCGTTTTGCGGTTTTAACTAGTTTTTATAGTTTTAAGTGCTCTACCCATTATTGCAAGAAAAAATATATGATTTTATTTAACTTTTCAGATATATTAAAAGAAATAGGACAAGAGACAATAGAAACAACACCCTCTCGCAGAACAATGGAAAAACAAATTGTTGTTTTATTTTTATAGAAAAATACTTCCACAAATGCTATTTTATTCAAAAGTTGTTACAGTATAATCGGCCAAGCCAAAACTGATACTACACACTACTGTTTTCGGGGAAAAACCTTCCCCCACCACTTTATTTGACAGCTGTCAAAAAAATTAATGAAAGGTTTTTTATTTAAAAATGATCGTAGATTGCCATGACAATATTTTTAGACCCACTTCATTGGGAATTTAAGCGAGAAAATTAAGCTTTTATGAACTATTATACCAAATACGCCCCCTAGCGGCCTTTCTAGGAACTTGAAAATAAATTCCAGAGTTTTTTTGGCCACATTTATAATAATAAATAAAATTCCATTGTTCTCAGATGAGCAGGTCCTGAGATACAACCGCTTACCTCGCTCATTTGGCCACCTGGTACAAACCACTTTGCTTTTTTTATATTGCTGTGAAATCTACTGGCTTTGAGTCACTGAAAAGTTTAGATCAACCGGCTTTTGCTAGTTTAGCTGCTTCCTGATTGCCTTTTATTCCCGAGTATACAGGCACTCATGCAGAACAGTTCTATCTTGTTTTTGGTGGAAAGTTCGTTTAGGTCATGCAGGTACTTTCACCTGTTCTTGTTCATATTTTTCCCCTTTTGTACAGAAATTTTTGGTTAAAATCAAATTATTCTTTATTTTTCGTCTTATTTAAAATATTTATATACCTTTTTATCTAGACAAGTTACTACAACTGACCACAACTAACCACAATAGGCAAATAATCCACTAAAATTCTAATTTTATATTCACAACTATTTCGTGGGAACAAAAAACAATAAGAGATAGACTTTAGGTTAGCCCAAATCAATTATTTTTCAAAAAAGTTTCACTTTAGAAGAGAGTTAGTTTTAAATATCCTTCATAATACAAAAATTATTAAACAATTCTTAAAACCTAAATGAAAAATGTTAGAATTTTTTTCTAAAAATAGTAATTGGAAATGGGGCATAAGAAGTTAAAAGATATATTCAAGAAAATAGACAGTCTCTGGTTAATAATTTTAAGTTACCTAACCAAAAACGCCTTGTTTAAATTGAAAAAAAAATTACTTATTTTAAAAATTAAAGTCTTATCCTAAAATTTTTACTGTTTTTATTACGTGCCAATATAAAAATTAGCAAACAATTCAAGAAAATTATAATTTTTTAACAGCTAGTAACTTGTGAGAACAAAAAATAATAATAAATAGAGTTTAAGTTACCCAAAATCAAAATATTTTTAAAATTGTTTACTTTTAATGATGGTTAGAAAAATCAATTCTAAAAACCTAAAAATAAATAAAGGATACTTAATTAATATTTTTATCTAAAAAAATATTCATTAAAAAACTTATAATTTTATTAAAAAGAATCTAATTTTTGCTTTTCCGATTATATTTATTAAGAAAATAAAACAAATTATTTAAAACAAAAAAAATTGCAAAAATTACATAAATAAAATGATGATAATTTAAGTCTTTTAGGGCATCTTGACTGTGGAATAGGTAAAGTGTTACAATATCAAATGATCTGAAGCTCCAGTTGTACAAAAAAATATAATTAAATAATATTTACCTAAAAAGCAAAATGCTTTTTAATAATTCTTTTTTCCAAGTGCAATTACAATAAAACAGACAAATTACTGGTATTAATTTTAACCTAGCCATCCATAAATAGGTAAATTATTATTTAAAATAAAAAATATATTTATTGTGTTTACTTTGTTCCGATTAAAATATTATATTTTAAATTCAATTTACACATTATCGGTCAAGTTTAAAATTACCTCGTGGTTACACAAAGGGCGCCACAAATAATTTTGAGCGTCAACCTAAATATTTGCTTCAAAAAAGGTCAAAGCAGCCTACAGAATCTCGCTTAAAGGCAAAAAGGTTTTTTAGACATTCCGGGTATTTTAAATACCGAGGTTTGTACCGGCATTTTTGTTGTTATATTATTTTTGTTTTAAAAGTCACACAAATACCTTGTTTATTTAACGTAACTTAAAAAGCTTTAAAGAGAAATGAAACAAGATAATTTGTGTTAGGTAAAAAAAAGTCAGGTTAAGGTGTACAGTTTTGTAACTTAGTCAAACATCTAAATAAAAAAAAACATATTAAAATATCTATACATCAATAAACTATAAGAGAGTAAGGGCAATATTTAAAAAAAGTGAAAGTGTAGAAAATAAATTCAATAAAAAAAATCCATTTTAGGTTAAAAGTACCAAAGATAATAATATTTTTAAAATATTTTTTAAATTCATTCAGCGACTGGAACTCTCTGTGATTGGTTAAAACTTTGGTGACGTCACTTGCAAGTAATTAAATGTCACAAGCTTTGTGTGGTGTGTTTTCAGGTGTTATTTTCGATCTTAAACTATCTTAATAACTGTTTCTTGACCATTTTATATAAAAAACATAATTAAAGTAACATAATTATCCGTTTCGTACCTCAAAATGGACATACATTTTATGCAAGCCGATAACAGAAACCTACCTAAGATAGACGCATTTATGATTGGGCGTTTTTTTAAAAATAGCCCTAACTACTATGCTGCAGAACTCAAAAATGTAAAAACAGCTGTGTAAGTACATCTAAAAAATTATTTATTTACGTGTTCATTATTTAGTATTTCCCAAAATCTTATTTTAGGTTTTGTTTATGGAGTGTAGAAATATAATGAGAACCAAAGTAATTTCTTCTGAAGCCCATTTTGTATTTCGTGTAATTTATTATATCAGTTTCCTTTTGCAATTTAATAATACTACCGTTAAGTATAAAAAGAGAAAGTACTAACTTAAAGCGTTTAAAAGTTATCTAAAGAATATTTTGTTGTATATAAATCGGTAGATATTTAAAGCAGGATATTTGTATACTTACATTAAAGGGATCTTCACACATAAAAACATATGAATGCGATACAGAGCTGTTTGGATCTCTTCAAGCCAATTGTAACCACTTTTTTCGCCTTTAATGCCCAAAACGCACCTAGCGCGTTCACCATAACTACAGTGTGGTGCCCCCACCGCGCTAGGCGCGTATCGTGTCTATCAGAATTCAACGAAACATTGAAAGGTGGGGCACAGCCGGATTAAAACGAATATTTGGTGGGGCACGCAGTAGTGGTTTGGTTGTCGTCCGAGGTGGTTGGTTTTGCGTTCTCGCGTTCGTTGTTGAAATTACCTAAATATTTGTATTGTGGCATTTGTAAAAGGTAAGTGTCATATTGTATTGATTCAGTTGATATTTAGAGGTTAGAAATTAACATAAATACCTAAAAAAAATATTGATTTTTAAATATAAATGCTCTACCATTTACTCTTTAACCGACTAGGTCACCGCACCAGGCGCGTTCCTGGGCATGCGCTGCAGACATGCTAAAATAGTATTTTATTTTATTGCTCTGTACAGTTTGTTATGGAACAAGAGCCTGGGCCATCAAAGGAAAGTGAACCCCCAACAAAAGAAGGAAATATGAAAAATAAACCTCTTACTGATGGCGAACTTCTTGCACTGCTCGAAGAATCAGATAAAGAAGATTCCGTTGTAAATTATAATAGCGATGACGATGATCCCGAAATTATCTCAGCCCCAGTAGCGATTCTGAAGAGGAGATAGAATTACCTGCATCGCCAACTATACCAGTTTCTACAACTTTCCAATGGTCAGACCATGAAGTACAACAGCCAGATATCCCATTTACACGTAAACCAGGTATTCTTATCAACATAGAGGGATCAGAGCCAATTGATTATTTTAACTTGTTGGCAACAGGGGTTATATAACATGCTCTGTGCTAAAGCTAACGCACACGCTGTGGAACTACTTTCCAAAAGTGAAGGTGTTCATTCAAGAATTAGTCGTTGGAAAGACATTACTGCCGATGAAATAAAAACGTTTCTTGGACTATTGTTTCACATGGGCCCAATTCGTTTAAACAGAATAAACGACTACTGGAAAAAACACTATTTATTTAACATTCAAGTGTTTGCAACGTTTATGAGCCGAAATCGTTTTCTACTGATATTAAGATCGTTACATTTTGAAGACATCGAGAACCAAACAACTCGCACTCAGTTAGGAAAAATACTTCCACTTGTCAATTTTTTCAACAATAGGATGCAGGTTATTTATTATCCAAACAAGCACTTATCATTAGATGAATCTATGGTACTATGGCGTGGAAGGTTAAAATTCCGTCAATACATAAAAGGAAAGCGGCACAAATTGGGCATAAAGTTGTACGTTCTTTGTGAACCAAATGGGTTAACTCTCAAACTAATTGTATATTCAGGATCTGCTGATGCCGAGTTATCTGGTTCTCAGCATACGGAAAAAGTAGTAATATCTCTTCTGAAAGAAAAGCTAGGTGTTGGGCATTCCATATTTATGGACAATTTTTACAACAGTGTAAAGTTAACCAAGGATTTGTTAGAAAATAAAACGTATGTCACAGGAACTATGAGATCAAACAGAAAAGGAAATAGTGACGAAACCAAAACTTATTAATGAATATAACAAACATATGGCAGGAGTTGATCACTGCGACCAAATGCTAGCATATTATCCCTGTGAACATAAGACTCTAATTTGGTACAAAAATTAGCCATTCATATATTTCAGATAATGTTAATAAATTCATATTATTTGTATAAGAAAAGTACTGGAATTCGTAAAAGTTTTTATGAATTTAGATTAGACGTAATCGGAAGCTTACTTGGACCACCCCCATCAGATCCAATACCCAAGGTTAAACTTCAGCATCTCCCAGAGTACTGTCCGAAAGGAGATAATTGGAAGGCTAAGAGAAGAAGGTGCACTGTTTGTTGGAGAGACGGCCAGAAACGAAAGGATTCAGTTTACTACTGCCCTCAATGTCCTGGTGGACCCGGACTTTGCCTCACACCATGTTTCAGGGTATTTCACGCAAACAAATAAAGTCTTTTATATATTTTTTTATGGTTTGGTTGTTTATAACAACTTATATTCTGTGTTTTTTTCTTGCGTTATTTAAATAAATATTATTAGACATTTTATTGTATTTTCTTATGATATTTGTTTACACTATTTACGAAGACGCGCCTAGGGCGGTTATGGGCACCAAGCATGGTTTTACAGTTACTCTGTGCCCACAACGCGCCTTGCGCGTTTTTGTTTTTTTTTGCATAATAATTTATAAAATTTATAAAAAGCATTGTTAGATTTATTTTAAATCAAAATTAACTCATACTATGTTCCATTAGAAAAAAAAATACTGGGCACTTGGCATACCCTACCCTTTTGCTATGGGCAGTGAATGTGTTAAGGATTTGTTGGTACGGATATAAACACTTTTTGTGGTGTTTTCAGAGAAGTATTGGTACATTGTGGCACTACACACCATTTATATACCATTATAGCCAATAAATTGAGAGATTAATAACAAAATTCACAGGTGTTGCACACATTGTTAACTTGTTTACTTGCATATGACCTCGCGCGAAACATAGGTCGACGCCATTACAGAGACAGCGTTTTTAGCGCGAATTTTATAATTTAAACTTTAAGATTGAGTTTTATTGAAAATACAGCAGATTTCCCAAAAAAAATAAAATAAATTGTGTTGGTTAGGTACCAAAGAAGAATTTAAAATGTATTTTTTTAATCAGTCAAATAGCCTATTACTTACAAATTATTTAAACTGTCGTTAAAAATCTCAAGATTTCCTAAAAAATATATCAAAAAAGTTTTTTCTGAAAATGCAAGAATGCTCTACTTGTGGACGTAATAATATTACTTAACCTTTTAAATAACATAAAAAAATAGAATTCATTAAGGATAAAAAGGAGTCAGTTCGATACCCCAGGACCAGGACCGATGCGGTCCGATTCTGGAGACTATAAGGATAGGAATTTGGCAAATCCCCAACAAGGACTATCTAATACATAAATTTACCACAACAAAATAAAACATATTTACAAAGGTTTATAAAATTATATTTAAATACATAAAATTATAATATATTACTTACGTATCATTAGGCATCTGAAAAACACCCGAAACTTTCCAGAATCGATGGGGTTTAAAACTCGGCGACAATTTTTTCTCACACATAAATCTTTTGTATATTGCCAAATAAAGTTAAACCCTAAGCCTATAAAAGTATTGTTTTTTCAGGCACAACTGTCCGATCAAGAGGTAGTTAAATTTTTATTGTCAATTTTTTATAGCTATATATATTTTATAACCAATATATTTTTATATATGCAGGCGTTTGATATTTTGTAATACGGAATTTTTAAAAATACACAATGACACATACGTGGTTTGTTTAATTTAATTGGGTGTGATTCAGTCACCAAATTGTTGACTTTTTGAATATTATGTAAATTGGTATGTTTTCAAAATTACAAATCTGTCACCAACTTGTAAAAGCCAAACTTTAATATCTATTTGTAAATGTATGTACAATCAACCAAAAATAAAACAATTAACCAAACAATCAAATTACAAAACAAAAACTAAGCAGAATTAATTAGAACCAATTGAAACTAATTAGACCTAAATGAAACTAATTAGAACTAACTAGAACTAATTATAACTAATAAGAACAAATTGGAACTAATTAAAACAAATTAGAACTAATTGGAACCAATTGAACTAATTAGAACTAATTAGAACTAACCAGAACTAACCGATTAGTTAATGCTGTTATTTTGGTGACAGGAAATATAAATCATCTACTTTTCTGGAAACACAGGTATTGTTTCAAGCAAAAAGATAATTTCTTGGGCATAATTTAAATAACAAACTGTTATAAATTTGGAAACATTTCACGGTACCTTTAAGAAAGTAGAGCCACCGCAGACGTAGTTGTTATTTGTATAACTACCACCTCTGAACTACCCCCTGCCGTTGAGTGTGGGTTACGAACCACTCTCAACGGCACACGGTGTTCATTGGCGGGCACCCATGCAATTACTAACCGTAACGGGCGTTGCTTAACTTCGTTGGCATATTATAGTTTATTTCAGCTAAGATTTGAATTTAAAGCCGTTATAATTAATCATGGCGGACTATGATGTGTCATTATCTAGTTACTAGATATTTTCTTTGTACAGGGTCGGATTAAGGTTTACTTGATTAAAATATCTTGTCACGTCCAAATTTTTTTATTACATAGTCGACATTATGTTGTTCTTTGCTTAATGAAAAAATGGTGTTATACCAATTATTATGAATAAAATTGTTTTGACTCTGCGGCTAAAGTATAGATTTTCCGCCTTCTTATAGTCTTAAGTTATTTTTAGTTCAATATTGGAGTAGCCTAAACCCCAGAAACAGATTTAAGGCACCAACTCAAGCAACTAGGGTTGCCACCTGTAAAGTAAGGACATTAAAGAAACGTGTGTCTGGGTAGGTGGGGGAGGAAGAGACAGGTTAGATGTAAAATTAAATACAAATTTGTGACCAAGTATAATATGGTTTATTTTTTATCAAAGACAAAGACAAAAAGTTTATTAATGTTAGACACCCAGGTTTGAGTACAGTTTGCAAATATAATAAATAATAACAAGGAAAACATAGGTTGTTTTGGCTGGACCGAGTTCTTCATTTGGCATATAGTTTTTAAGAAATTGTCTACTTAATGAAGATACATGTGGTTTTTTCATCAATGCTCGGCGATTATTATCCGGTCTATAAGAAAAGCTCATACTTTTTAATAGTCTATAAAGACTTGTTTAATTGATTGATTGATAAAGTATCAATCAATCAAGACTTATTTGACTGCCATCATATAGCTGCTGGTCACGAAGACGATTGTGTAGCGTTGGTAATGTCATTTGTAATTCTACAAAACAACACATAATTATATGGTTAACTTAATGCAATAAAAATATAACACAACATTAAAGTGTACGGAAACATAAAGAAAACAAATTTTACATTTTTGTAGATTTCTAAAATTTTGGTATTAGCTGGAAGAATAGACCAAAGAGAACTTGGTCCATTTCCTTTACATAAATGTCTGAATGTTTTTCTTGGGACAACTATCTTTTTCTGTTCATAGGTGTTACAAACATAAAAAGCAATATTTAAACCTAAGGTGCTATTGTATTGTATATGCATTCGTGATTCGAACCAGATCTTACGTAATTTAATGCCTTATCCATTAATCTATTGAGGCGTTGTAAACCTACTTTCGAAAATGGAATATGAGCGGCAAAAGAGAATCTCGGTAATTGTCTAGAAAGTGGCCGCAACTCCGATTTTGACCAAATTTGGCATACGGGGGCTTTTTGGGGCGCTGATCACGAATCTGAAAAAAATATTTGGCGGAAACGTTTCGTTTTTGAGATATCCATCATCAAACTTGAAAGTTAAACTAACCTTATTTACACTATATTCCCCTTCTTTTTGTACACAATTCTTGATTTTTACACTAAAGTGGCACACAATATTTTATAAACACCTTTTAAAAATTTTTTTTTGTTTATTTTACACCTTTTTCTTCATTAAATTGCCAAGTATCACTTTCAAACGAGGCGGCCATGTTGTATATTTTGTATACCTGGTTGCAGCGTTTGAAAGTGAATTTTAATTAAATGAAAATGGGTATAAAATAAATATAAAAACAAGTTTTTAAAAGTTTTATAAACTATTGTGTTCCAATTCAGTGTAAAAATCAAAGATTCTGTACAAAAAGGAGGATTAGTTTTAATGAGGTTAGTTTGATTTTCAACTTTGATGACGGATATTTGAAAACGAAGCGTTTCCGCAAATACCCCCGTATACCAAATTTGGTCAAAATCGGAGTTGCGGCCACTTTCTAGACAATTACAAGAGTCTCGCCCCACCCACACCTTGCATTTAGATTGGTTGAGCTAAAGTCTATAAAAATTTACCCATACAATTTAACATAAAAATGTTATTTTTAAAATGAATAATGTTCTAATGGCCTTTCGTATTATAAGTATAATTTACCTGAAGAGGGCTTAAATCACAGTGTTTTACAAAATAGTTAAAAACATTTTTTACAAATTCTTGGGCCAATTTGTTACCATGTTGAAGATTATATGATGATTCCTAAAAAATACCCATATTAATGTTTAAACTAAAAAACAGTACCTGTAATATAACACTTAAGCAGCAAATGGTTTGCTAAGTTTTTAAAAATCATAATTATAAACATAGTGATTAATCTAGCAGTACTCTAACTTTCACTGGACCGCAGATCAATAAATATAAATTTAAGATATTATTTAAAATTACCAATTTCCCGTCAACACTCCCTTTGGAAGTACAGTGGATACAGGAATCATGATCATCCACTACTGATTCCTAAAAATATAAATAATAAAATTAAAAAACTGTGTCTGCATGTTGATAAATATTACTTACTTTTTCAGAAATAAATAATTTCTGTTAAATAAAATAAAGTTCAATACCATGTATAATGGTCAACACTATATATAAATAATCAAGAAACACTAAATAACACGCAAACTATCAAAAAAACACTAAAACAGGCTAAATATTCCAAAGAATGAAGCAAAATTGGCATCAGCTGTTAACACGTCAACATCTGAAACAGAAAATAAAAATCCGAACAATCCGGCCTCGTTTAAGTGAACAGTACAAGTAAACTAACTGATGGTTTATATCGCCCTTTAACAGTTCACGTGTATTAAAAAAAGAGGCAGATATAATCGTGTTTTAGATTATTTATTTTTAATTGCCGGTTGGTTTCCTGGTCTGGTAACTTTTATATTTTGAAAACCTAAAAAAACGGTTGGCATTTGTGACAGAAGTAAGGGCTTTAAATTCAAATCTTAGCTGAAATAAACTATATATATGTCTCTCCGACCCCAGTAATCGATCCCGGGCCGCCCGCTTGCTGCGCATTGTCAGTAACCACTATGCCACTGAGTGAAAAATAAGATAATTTGACCGCAGTATACTTATTTAATTCTACCGTGATTTGGCATAAAAATATATATTTTTTAATTTATTATAAAAATGAATGATTTTTTTTCAGGGAAAAAGAAATTATTATGGTAATTAAAAAATATTTCCAATTTTATTTGCTAAAATAAAGTTTTTAGCGTGCAGATGATAAAATGTACATAACAAAAACAAAGTTTGTATATATAAAAATAATTGTATACAAAAAGTAGTTAGAAAAATATAGAAAATAATATGTCTTCTTTAAGCTTAAATATTGATGACTTTGAGGATGATACTTGTGCTTGTAATAATTTTGCAATAAAATTTAATTTTTAATATATTTATTTAACATAAATTATTTAGTTTTTTAAATACAGTAATAAATTCTGCTGATTTATTGTGATTTCTTGCAATATCAACAGGAAAAATACCGAAAAGTTGTTAATTATACTAGATATACTTTTTCATTTAAAGGAAACCAGGAAATTGGGGGTGAAAGTAAACGTTTTTAAAATTATTTATCTTATGGTTAATAATGGTAAAATTGCAGAACTTAAACAGTCTATGTAAGGATCAAATTTCAAATTTCTATAATTTTTTTTCCAAAAAAATAAACAATTGATTACAATTTTGGTTTAACTGCATTTTAATACCTATGATTAAATTATAAACCAATTTTCTAATTTCTACTGACCACGAAAAAAAAAAACACAAAATCTGTATTGTAAGAACCCGTACATTTCTCCTTGCTTGTTTTGACTTTCCCCTCCATTCCCTCCGCTTTAGGAGCGTGGTCACTTATTTAACGCAATGTTGGGAGCCGTTTTTAACACGTTTCGCCAAATTTAAGAATAACTTTTTAGTTTAATAATATGTTTATTAAATTTAAATCGGCAATAACAGGAAATACGCTACGTCGTCCAGAATATCAGTCCAAAGTATTTAAACTGCGATTTTCAAAACCTTTTTGTCGGATAGCGTTTGTCTTTAGCCTGTTTAGATATTATTCCATAACATCTCGTATAAAAACACGGATCCTTGTTTTACACCTTTTTATTAAAAATTAGGTTTGCAAACGTTTCTATGACATCAAGCCAAAAACACAATACTTTGAAAGTCGAATATACACTGGCCCTTGGGAAGTTTCCTGTCGCCTTTTATAGTAACGTGGAAAAAAACGAAATGTCTGGAGTTGGACAAAAAAATTATTTTCTAACAGGATGCAACGAAAGTGCAGAAGGACAGTTCACAATGGTCGTTAGAATGGGAAAAACAAAGGTAATTTATTTAAATAAATTATTCACCTAAATTAAATAATTCTTACTTTCTTCATCTCCATCAACTAAACAAATACTACTTTTAAAGTCCGTAACAATATCATAATTTAAAATCAGATCAGGTTTGGAACTTTACTAGGGTACAAGTAATGAATTTTTTAGGAAATTTTAAAAAATATACCAATTACTTTTATAAAAACCAAAATGCTTTTTTTTTAATTCCTTACGAATTGACGGTATTGCGACTAATCTACAATTGAATTAATTTTTTTTTGTTAGTCTAAAAGTCAGAGAAAAATTGGATATTTTCCATATAGAAAACAGGAAAAACCTAACTTTTGAACAGGTTTTTATATTATCTTATATGAACCACTTTCAAAAGATAACACTAGTGGTTTAATACTAAATTTTTATGTAGAACAAAATTCTTCTTTCTAAGTAAGCTGAAATATAAGAGTATTACAATCAAACAAGCAGAAAGAAAGTTTTTGGGTCTCAAGTTGTTGTGTAATTGGCAATGATTAACTGCGGAAATTTTCCTGGTGTGATGTGGAAAATATATGTTTTAAAGTTATAATTTATTATATTTTGTTCGTAACTTTCTTGTGTTTAGGCCGTAATATATGATTAGAAATATAAAAATACCTTTAAGGTAAAAAAAAAATTTTAGAGAATAAGTTAATTAAATATTCACTTTACAAGGCCGGGAAGTGACTTATTACAGTAGCTAGTTTAGATGTTTACAGACTAGGCGATATCGGGTCTAGAATTTCTAAACAAAAGCTTCATGGCAGTAGTATTAAAAACAACTTTCCAAATTAATTTGTTTTAGGTTACCTACAATGTGGATCAGTCAAATGGAATAAATTCGATAATAAATAAATGGGAGCATTTTCGAAAAAATGCTCGGACACGTCGATTGTTATTTTAAATGGCGCATTATTTTTTAATAAAAACTGTTTATACAGGGTGTGTCATGTAACAGTAGCCTACACCAACTTTCTTATTTCAAATGCAACACCTCGGATAAAAATCCATTTTTGGATTTGTCAGAAAATTATAGATATGTACATTTCATGTACAGTGTTCTATACCTATCTTCAAATGTTTCGTAAATATTAAGTGTTTTCAGATTTATTGCAAAATTAACATTAAAAAAACAAAATTATTAATTTCTTAAAATTAAAAAAAAAACTTATATGTTAATGCAGGAGATGTTCAAAATGATTACCGCGAACATCTTGGCAACACGCTATTCTTAAATACAAATTTCTCCCAACGTTAGTCAATATTTTAGGCGTGCTCGATCTAATGGCAAGCGTTATTTGCCTTCTTAAGTCAGCTAAGTCGAGGGGTTTAAGTTTTATATACAACATCTTTGACATATCCCCATAAAAGAAAGTCTAATGACGTCAGATCGGACGATCGTGCTGGCCATTCCATCGATCCTCGCCTTGCTATCCACCGATTTGAAAATATTCGTGGGTTTTCTGGATAGGGATATAAGTTTGTCAGAGTTGGCACGACATTATTTTGGAGCAGTGCTAAATAATCATCGCCATTCAAATTGCCATCAGTAAAAAAGGGACCTAAGATTTGATCTCCAACAATTCCTGCCCAAACATTAAATGGGAAACAACTATTGAGTGTGTTGTTGCAAATTTCTGTAAATGTATTTATAATTTTATTTTTTTAATGTAAATTTTTGCAATAAATCTGAGAATGCTTAATATTTCCGAAACAGTTGAAGATGGGTATGGGACACTGTACATGAAATATGTCTAGAATTTTCTGACAAATCCAAAAATTGATTTATATACGAGGTGTTGCATTTGAAACAAGAAAGTTGGTATAGGCTACTGTTACATGACACACCCTGTATAAACAGTTTTTATTTAAAAAATGCGCAACCTAAAATAACAATCGACGTGTCCGAGCATTTTTTCGAACATGCTCCCATTTATTTATTATCGAATTTATTCCATTTGGCTGATCCACACTGTATATGTAAGTGTCATGGTGGTGTCGACTATTGTTTTTCTTTAAAAAAATGCAGCTCGGAAAACTTGTTATGATTTGTAATAAGCTATTTCCGGACTTAAATGTGTCCTTAAAATGACATTCATATTACAGCACAGTATGAAATAAAATTAAGTAGAGTGCAGACTAACGATGTCTGGAAGCAAACAATTAGGAAAAAAGTAAAAGTATTATCTATTTAGTAAAACACCTTTGTTTTTGCCATTCTACAGAGTCAAGATTTTAGTTTTATATCAGAGTAAATGCTTAAAAATTTTAAAAACATTTCCTTTAGTACCCTTTAAAATTAGGATAAGAAATAATCCATTGATTTTTTTTTAATAATACATTGTTAAACTGCTTTGTTTTTGGAAAATATCTTAAACTACTTTTTTTTTAATGTTTTTACTATTACATTTAAAAAATATATATTTTTGGTTGTGTTTTATATCTACGTTTCTAATGAGTTTTTAAAATATTTTTTTATATCAAATCCAAAACTTTATTGTTTTCTTAGTTTTTTTTGCTAATTATCTTGGATACGTTTGACATTTTTAATACTTACTTTTCCAAAAAATTGGACAAATTTAAAACATTGTACGATAACTTCGTTTACTATTTCTGGTACCGCTGTAGCTCATAGATCTTTAATGAGTGTCACAACTTACAACATACCAATGGGGTTATATTGGGACATGTCAAATATTTATTAAGGGTATATAAAAAATATGGTTAAGATATTTTAAAGTAATACCAATACCTAAGCCACAAAATCCCGCTCTCCTTTATAAACCGATATGCATTTTATTTTTTATTAAATGTTACGATAGGTAAGCAAAACTTGAATGACACGTGAAAAGGAAATATCCAGGTCCTGACAAGGGATCTTAAAAAAACTTTTTATTTATCGCTTTTATCCCTTTTCACCCTAATCCAAAAAAGAAGTAAATATCATTTCTGACATTTTTGAAAAGGATGCCCTTTGAGTTGTTCTTACTAATAAAATCTTTAAGTGCAACAGTAAACGGCACTATGGATAAAATTTATTTAGACATTAAAGGATATGTTGCTTTTTATTTATTACTATAAAAACAATATTATAAACATGTGTTCTATATTAACTAAATAATAAGTTTATGTTAAACACTACTAACATTCGCTTTTAAATAAACTTTATAAGGTCATTATGCAATAATTAAAAATATTCTTGTGGTAACTCGACAGATATTTAACCTGTTACCAGTTGGGATCCAGTTTGCCAACACCCAATTAAACTGAGAAAACCTTTTTAAAATCAAAAAACTCCTGCAACGTCTTGTTGACGAATCATCGTTTTTAAGACATGAAGTGATGTAGTGAACGTAGATTAAATAATAATTAAAGTTTAGATTAATAAAATGTTGCTTTTAAAAATGTTTAACAATTTTAAGAATTCTTTAAATTTTGTTCAAATCAGTAAGATATTTTGGATAATCAACTTATAGTCCGGTAGCATAAACCTTTTTTTATATTAGTATAAACAATATAATCAATTCAAAGCCGCACTGCTGTCTCAGATCAGCGGGTTTAAATTGAATTTTTTTACCCTAAAAAAATTGTCACAAAAGTTTTTTTTTCTCGATATAACTCGAAAATCATTGATTTTAGGAAATAAAGTATATATTTTTTTTTCCTAAAATCGATGTTGATGATCTAATAAAACTACCTCAGTTTTTTTTAAATTTTTTGCAGCTGTTTTAGTTTTTGAAGTAATACCCATCTTAATTTAAAATAAAAACGCAAATATCTTAAAAACTAAAAGATTTTTGAAAAAATGTTATTTTTTTTTTTTTTTTATCTTGGGACAGTCCACGAAGGCTGATGCCTAAGTACTAACGTACCGTGGGTGCCTTAAGTGTGGTGAGAGGGAGTTTGTTCACACGGGACTTAAATATTTGGAGATTGGGAGGAGAAGGAAAAGCTTCTGCGGGCAGCAGGTTCCACAGTCTTGATACTCTAGGGATAAAGGAACGAAGAAAGCGGGAAGTTCGGGGCCTCTCTAACTGAACTGTAAAAGGATGCATAAAAGTTGCACTACGGGTTGCTCTGTGGGGAGCTGCCAGAGAAGGAATTATACTGGCCAACTCCTCTGAGCAGAAGCCGTGAAAATACCTATAGAAGAGCGATAGATCCCCTACAGCTCGACGGTGGGCAAGAGGAGGAAGCCTTTCTGTGAGCGTTGGATCATTAATAAGACGAACGGCTCTTCTGTGAATGGAGTCCAGAATGCTAAGTGTTGTAGGGGACGCCATTCCCCAGACATGAGAACAATATTCTAAAGAGGGTCTAATTTGAGATACATACAGAGTGTACAGATTGGAAGAAGAGAAATATTTTCTGGCTCGGAAGAGGAATCCAAGCTTTTTGAAGCTGCCGAGGCTATGGATGTAATGTGTTTGTGCCAGTTAAGGTTATTCTCAAAAGTAACGCCGACAAGATTAAACGACTCTTTGTTCTGCAGAACTTGGCCGCTCATATGTAAGGGATGAGCATTTGCAGACTTTTTCGCGACAGCGAACATGACTGTGTTTTCGAGGCATTAAACTGAACAAGATTTTTGGCGCCCCACTCCAAAATAAGTTTGAGGTCTTGTGAAAGAGATATCTGCATTGACCTGCGCTTGTTTTCCAAATCAGAATCACACGGTGGCTTATGAAATTGAGTACTAGAGTGGAGGGTACTATCGTCAGCAAAACTATGAATGGGATTGATTGTGGAAGAAACAGCGTGGGTGCCAGCACTGAGCCCTGGGGCACCCCGGCATTAATTTGGTAGAAACTGGAGGAATGACCATCTACACTAACTGATATACGTCGATTAGAAAGGAAACTGGAAAGCCAAGAGCAAAGCTTAGGTGGAAGACCGTAAGAAGGAAGTTTGTTAAGAAGCCCATCATGCCAGACCTGATCGAAAGCTTTGGATATGTCAAGAGCAACGATCTGGGATTCACCAAGAAACTCAAGGGACTTGTTCCAGTTGTGTGAGACAAAGGAAAGAAGATCAGCTGTGGATCTACTGTGACGGAATCCATATTGTCTATTATGTATTTTTAATGACTAAAATCACTTTTTTGTTTATAACTCATTTTTTATAAAGCTTGCTAATGAGCCTATTTTTTGTTATGAACAAAAAATATGTCTTTTAGTAAGATCTACAAAAAAAAGGTTATATACATACTTTTAATAAAATAAGTAAAGAAAATATAAACAAAAAAGTGATTTTGGCCATTAAAAATTTCACTAATAACAATATATTTTTGGTACAAGTAAGTATACCAGCTCCGATCCATCTAAAAATTTATTCAAAATGTTCTATCCATTGAATGAAACAAATTAATTACACCTGTGCTTTGAAGCTATTTGGGATAACCTGGTGGCACCCATTCCGATCTACTTAAACTTTAACTAAAATTAAATTTAAACTTTATTTAATTAAAAAAAAATTATAGGTGCTTCCTTCATCTGGGTGTTATATACCTGGTAGGACGCTTAACATTTCTCGATCTCCTACGCTACTATCTGTATAGCACATCGCTTAGATATTTTTATTATTGATTTAAATATAATTTATCATAATTTATAAAGACAGTTACTCGTTTAAAATAATCTTGGGAAAATTTTAATAATAAATTTAACAGCAAAAAAAAAATATTTAGCACTAAACTTTTAAAATATTCTTCTTATTAAGCTATCTACTTCTTCTGGACTTAAAGCCATTTCTATTTAAATTATGGCATTTACCCATTCATTTACTACTTTAAAATTTAATCAAATTAAAGTTGAAACATTAATTCAACAAAAAATAAATAAATAAACTATAAAAAAACTGCTTTCATATTAAAAATATAATTAATATTTTTTTCTTAGCAAGTAACCGTCTTTATAAATTATTAATATTATTATTTAAATCGATAATAAAAATATTTAAACAATAAGATATACACATAGTAGCATAGAAGATCGAGAAATGCCAGGCATGTAACACCCAGGTAAAGGAGGCACTTATAATTATTTTTTTTAGTTAAATAAACTTTTAATTTTACTTAAAGTTTCAATTGAAATGGCTAAAGTTATTGGATCAAAAGTTTAAAAAAATATATCCATGCTACCAGATTATCCCCTTTTTATTCAATGAATAGAACATTTAAAATTAATTTTTATATGGAACGGAGCTGGTATACTTACTTGTATCAAAAATATTGTTATTAGCGAAATTTTTAATGACTAAAATCACTTTTTTGTTTTCATTTTTATAAAGCTTGCTAAGGAGCCTATTTTTTGTATATTACATTTTTTCGTAAAGCTTTTAGTTTTTGAGATATTTGCGGTTTTATTTTTAATTTTAATCGTTAATATCTCAACAAATTAAGGGCTACAAAAAATTTTATAAAAAAAGCCAACATAGTTTTATTAGACAATTAATTTTAATTATATATATGATTTTCTAAAATCAATAGTTTTTAAATTATATAAAAAAACTTTTTTGCGATTTTTTTAAGGTAAAAAAAATGCAATTTGAACCCGCTAAGCTGAGGCAGCAGTGCGACTTTAAATTGACTAGAGTTCATAGTATGTCACGGTTAGTTTTATTCCTACGTTTGTTTTTAATAATTTAGTTTGTTTACCTTAATGCAGGTCGGTTTTCATTTTTTTTGCAGTTTATTTTTGCAAAAGGATCCTAAATTTGATTGTAATTGCTGGGTTAGTTCTGTTTTTCTGTCGCCTTTGGTATCTATCTTATGCTTTACGTTGCCTTTTTTCCCCTTGCAGTATGGTGTACTAAAAAAAAATTAACATAAGATACCTCGAGTCGATAACTGGCCTTAATTTTGTTCGATGCAACATTAATTTTGAGGTACATCTTTCACTATTGACTAAACCAAGCTTATTAAGTAGGTTAGATTCACTTTGTATAAATCAATAGTTTCTAATTTAAGTAGGGACTTACCTTTAAAACACGTAAGTTCGTAACCAAATTTTGTTTCTCTAGGTATTCGGTATGGTTTTTCCCCCTATCTACAATCCTCGACAGCTTGTAGGTTTGTCTAGAAATTACATTTCCTTAGCAGTTTTGATTTTATTGGCTATGTAGTTAGGATTGTTTACATTACCTTCCGTATTTACCTTAGTTTGTTTACTTTATTTTTCCATTCCCAACAGTTGTCATAGGGGTCACAAGGGCCAGAGCAGTTTCCTTTACCTCCAGTGTCTCTTTTGTACAGGTTCTTTGTATTTTATCCTCTTTGCATTGAAATTGTAAACATTGGTTATTATTCTGGATTGTTGTATAATTTTGTTTGAATATATTTTTGACAGTTCGAGGGAATGTTATTTGGGCAGCGTGGGTAGGCAACTCAAAATGTTGTAACGATGTTGCCAATTTAGGGGCGAGAAAATTCCTAGAATTAGCAGCGATGTGCGTGAGCCCACTGGTACTTTTTGAGAAGGACAGAGGGCCATCGGCCATGTTTTTGCACTTTCACGTCAATCTTCAAGCCGAGAACTAGGAAATTTGCAGCTACTGGTATTCAAGCCATCTTTGTAGGATTTGTGCTGCAAATTTCCCAAAAATCTTTCCAGATTTAACTTACCTTTGGTTTTGTGTGAATTTTGTTGTTGTCTTTTTGGCCGTTTTCTGGAAAGAAATCTGCACAGGGTAGTTCGACGCCGCAGGGATCACGTGTTAGTTGAAAATACCCCTTAAAAAATAATATTATTATTTTTTTTTTAATAAAATTAATAACAATTAAATAGCAAAAGTACAGTAAAGCCGAAGGGGAGTAGCAGAGAGTGTGTGCAAAAATGCCCTAACTCATTTGCCGGAGAGTAGGGGAGGTTAAACTGAGCGCCACTGCTTTTGGTGCCAGGCCTAGCAGAGACCTTCCAAGATTTAATTGGGAACTCTCGTTCAACTTTACTACCACTCAAAGACAAGAAAAACTTTAATAAACAATATTAACATTAGAAAAAGGAGACACTAGGCGAGCCAAATAAAACACTATATTTAAAACAAATAGTTAATATAATTTATTATAAATTTGTAATTTAAAGTTTACACAAAAAAATCAACATAAAATGGTGAATGCGCTGGGTTATGAAATGTACAAAATTTAAATTTATAATTTAAAAGTTTACAAGAAAATTATATAATCGAAATAAAATGGTGAATGCGCTGAGTTAATAACTGACTAACTTAAAAAAAAATTATATATAAAATTTAAAAAATGTATAAATACCGCTTAGAATGATTTAATTAACAATAATTTAATGACCAGGTGCACCATTTGAAAACCAATAAGAATATAAATTTACCTAAAAAAAATATATTACAATAAAAATAAAAGAAAAGGCCGCAAATAATTAACAACAATGTGGTAAAAATTTAAAAGGTAGAGTCCTAAATTCTTAATTGAAAAGTTATAAATAAAAATTGTTTTTGGGTTAATTTTAATGTTGCCTATTTTGTTGAATCCAAGTGATGGCAAGTGTGCCAGCCACTACACCGTGAAGAGTGATGGTGTCTAAAACCACAAACAACACATTAACCAGTCAAATGGTCACTATCTCTGACCCGTCGCAAGAAAACTTCTACCAAATTGATGGCCCCTCCAAACCAAAGCGAAAACTGTTTCAAAAAAATTAATGATTTATGTGAAGAAAAATGGCCCGTCCGAAGAACCCCAAGATGTTAAGGGATATTTTCAACTAACACGTGATCCTTGCGGCGTCGAACTACAAGTCCTGCAGTGCAGATTTCTTTCCAGAAAACGGCCAAAAAGGCAACGCAAACCAACAAAATTCACACAAAACCAAAGGTAAGTTAAATCTGAAAAGATTTTTGGGAAATTTGCAGCACAAATCCTACAAAGATGGCTTGAATACTGCAAATAGTGCTAAAACATGGCCGATGGCCCTTTGTCCTTCTCAAAAAGTACCAGTGGGCGCACGCACATCGCTGCTAATTCTAGGAATTTTCTCGCCCCTAAATTGGCAACATCGTTACAACATTTTGAGTTGCCTACCCACGCTGCCCAAATAACATTCCCTCGAAATGTCAAAAATATATTCAAACAAAATTATACAACAATCCAGAATAATAACCAATGTTTACGATTTCAATGCAAAGAGGATAAAATACAAAGAACCTGTACAAAAGAGACACTGGAGGTAAAGGAAACTGCTCTGGCCCTTGTGACCCCTATGACAACTGTTGGGATTGGAAAAATAAAGTAAACAAACTAAGGTAAATACGGAAGGTAATGTAAACAATCCTAACTACATAGCCAATAAAGTCAAAACTGCTAAGGAAATGTAATTTCTAGACAAACCTACAAGCTGTCGAGGATTGTAGATAGGGAGAAAAACCATACCGAATACCTAGAGAAACAAAATTTGGTTACGAACTTACGTGTTTTAAAGGTAAGTTCCTACTTAAATTAGAAACTATTGATTTATACAAAGTGAATCTAACCTACTTAATAAGCTTGGTGTAGTCAATAGTGAAAGATGTACCTCAAAATTAATGTTGCATCGAACAAAATTAAGGCCAGTTATCGACTCGAGGTATCTTATGTTAATTTTTTTTAGTACACCATACTGCAAGGGGAAAAAAAGCAACGTAAAGCATAAGGTAGGATACCAAAGGCGATAAAAAAACAGAAGTAACCCAGCAATTACAATCAAATTTGGATCCTTTTGCAAAAATAAACTGCAAAAAAAAATGAAAACCGACCTGCATTAAGGTAAACAAACTAAATTATTAAAAACACACGTAGGAATAAAACTAACCGTGACAAGTAATATAAAAAAATGTTTTATGCCTATCTTTTATTCGCTTGGTTTTTTACGGTGGCCTCCGGGACTACATTTTCAGATAAAAAAAATATGTATTTCCGCCGACCATCTGAAAACAATATTAACAGCATAGGAAGAATGCTCTAAAATTCGACACTGGATTTAAATTGTTTTAAAAAATCAAGTAGTAAAAGTTATCAAATAAACTTAAAAGAAATTTTAATATTTATTTGCTTTCCAAGAAGATTGCACAAAAAAATATTTATTTTATTTTTTCAGCCAATATATTTAATCAAATTCTAAAAATTTAAACTTACATAGAGACTCAACTCGCAGCAAAATTAGGGTAAACAAACAAACAAATAAGGGGTTGCTTGACACAGGCAGGTAGGAAGAAACTTTTTGGGTCCCAGGTTGAGGGGTTAATACAATGATTTAGTGCAGAAATTCTCCTGTGTGATATGGGAAATTTATAACTGGATCTTTTAATTTATTAAATTTTGTTTCATACTTCAGTGAGAAATTAAATTCATACATAACAAATTCTGCACATTATGTAGGTTATTTATTTTAAACAGGTTGTGTACTAATTAATATTTTCTTATTTTTCTAAGTAAACTAACTTTTAAGTATTTTTTGTGATTAATCTAATTTAAATGAGAAGTTAAAAGTCCTAATAGTTTTATTTACACAAAATAATTATTTATAGCAACTATAAAAAAATTGATTATATTTTTAATGTGAACAAAGCTAAGGTACTTCATTGACTTATTTTGCTTCTTTTGCTTCCATTCATGATATGTCAAGTATTCTATAAGCAGATCATCTGCTGCAAGACCACGTGACATAAAAATCTGCTCGCTTTGCTCTCATCCAGATTTCAAAGAAGAACTATGTTTTTTCATATTTATGAGATATGGCATATACAGGGTGTTCCATAATATGTGGCAATCTCGGAATCTACTAAAAAACCTAAAAATATTTGGACAAGTTCCCAAAAACTTTTTTCCTATGACCCTCCCCTACGGAGATACAGGTAGATAACGGACGCACCTGAAAATCGTTTTTGTTTATATAACTTTTAAAATACAAGGCGTAATTTAATATTTTCTTAATATGATGGTTACTAGATAAGTCTTCTTAAATTGAGCTCATTAAATCATATTTAGCTTATTTAGTATGCCAGGGAGGGACTAGCTCTGACACAATAATTGCAAGTTTTTTAACACCCTGTATGATAAAGGCTCAACAATCTTATTTTTAGATAGCTTTAACCTTAAACTAAAAAAAGGTATTCTTTATTGGTATTGATAGAATCAACTGTTTACGAGAAATAAAATATCATGGTTGGTAATTTTGTTAACATTATACAAGGTGTTTTTTAATTGTACGTCAATATTTAGGAAAGCAACTTTTGGGTCCATTTAAGAAGAAAATTTTATATGAACGCATGTCCTAAACATTTTATCTTTTGAAAAACAGGGTAGTAAAATTTTCAAAAATAAATAATTTATTATTAATATCTGTAACACCACTTTAGATATTTTAACAAAATTTAGCATAAATCTACTATGTATCAAGAAGAATTTTATAGGGTACCACTTTTTTTAATTTCCACCAGTGGCGTTCGTACAGAATTTGACCTGCATATTTTGGCAAACTAAAGAAAATGTGGCACACTAAAAAATGCCTTTTAATACATAGTACATGTATTCCAAATTTCAACAAAATATCTAATGTGCTATTACAGATATTAATATTAAATGATTTATTTTTTTAAATTTTACCACCCTGTACCTTAAAAGTTAAGACTTTTAAGACATACGTTCATGTAAAGTTTTCTTCTTAAAATGGACCAAAATATATTGATGCATGTGATGCGATGTTATGGCCGCCCTTACCACTCCCTGTCCCGCGCCCTTTAGAGGTACCCAGCACGGGCCTGCTTCCACCTAAGCTTTGCTCTTGACTCTCCAGTTTACTTTTTAATCGACGTATATCAGTTACTTTAGATTGTCATTCTTCCAGTTTTTACCAAGTTAATGCTGGGGTGTCCCAGGGCTCAGTACCCACTCTGTTTCTTCTACACATTAACGATCTTCTCTTTTACAATCAATTATTCAATTTTGCTGACGATAGGCCCCTCCACTCTAACATTCAATTTCTCAAGCCAGTCAATAAACCTGATTTGGAAACTAAGACCTCAAATTTTTTGGATTGGGGCGCCAAAAATCTAGTTCAGTTTAAGGAAAAAAAAAGGATGTTCGCTTGGAAAAAAAATCTGCCAATGCTACCCCTTACAAATGAGCCCCCAATTCTCAAAACAAAAGTCGTTTAATTTTTTTGGGGTTACTTTTAAGAATAACCTTAACTGGCACAAACACACTGGATACCTTTATAGAGCCAGATAGTATTTTTTTTTTCCCAATTTGTATCGCTGTTTTATCCCAAATCGAATTTTTTATTGGGCAATAAAACATAATTTTTTAATAAATCTTGCTGTATGGTTTTATTGTTTTAATTAATTTTTTTTTTTAAAATAAATTAATTTTTTTTTTTTTTAACTTTTAATTTATAATTTTCAGCAAAAAAAAAGACTTCTGGTATTTTTGACATAAGATTCATGGGGGTCCTTAATTTAACCTTAGAAGCCCCAGGGTATACTTTCGAGAGCCCTCAAGTATCCTAATGATTTTAAATTCATTTTACCCAAAAACCCAATCCTATCAATAAAGATAAACTATACCTTTTTCCAAGAAAACTCGGGGGAATCTACCAGTAAGGTCAAAATATTAAATATGGCAACACTCAAAAATTTTAAAATTTTTTTACAAATTTGATAGCCGGACCTGGTTTTTTATATTGACGTAAAAATATAAAATACCCTGTAAATTTAAAAAAAAAATACCAAACTGATATTTTATTTTTGTAAACAGTTGATTTTATCGATGTAAAAAAAAATTTTTTTTTTTTTTTTGGTTTAAGGTTAAAAACTACCCAAAAAATAATATTTTTTGGCCTTTATCAAAAAGGGGGTGTCAAAAAAATTGCTTTTTGGCAAAATAGTCCGCCCCCGGCAAACTAAATAACCCCAAAACGATTTAATGTGTTCATTTTAAGAAAATTTTTTAGTAATCATCATGTTAAAAAAAATTTAAATTCCCTTTTTTTAAAATTTTAAAAAAAAAAAATTTCTAGGGTCGTCCGTTATGTACCTGTTTCTGTAGGGGTCGTAAAAAAAAATTTTGGGAAACTTTCATAATTTTTTTGGGTTTATATTAGTTTCCCAAATTTCCCACATATTCTGGGACACCCTGTATTTTTATTTCTTTAAAAAAAGGGGCAATTAAAAAACTTTTGACGGGTCGGCATTTTTTTAAAAACTACTTGTTTTTGATTTATTATTCTATTCTAAGCCAAAGACTGTATAATATAAAGTCATAAATAGCTAATTATTAAAAATGTAAGGTAATTTAAAAATTATACATTTATTTATCTCAGAGCCGAGTTAAAAAAATAAAAAATTTTTTTATAAATATTTTTTCAAAAACAAATAAATTTTTGCTTTTTTAAATTTATTTAATTTTAATTTCCCAATTCCCGGTTTATTTTTGTATACTCGTTTAGTAGTTAATTAATAATAAAAATAGTTATAATTTATAATGTTTTTTGGTATTCTATCACCAAATACAAAAAAAAAAGTTTTTAAGTGTGCAGAAAGAGGGAGTTTACCTACTGGAGTAATTTTTTTTTTCATTTTTACTCATGTGATATATTATATTTATTTTTATTTAACCTAAATTTTCCTTAGGTAAAAGCCGATATGAAGTATTAAACGCAGTTTTACGACATTGTTACCTTAAAATTTTAAGGTTGGAAAAAAATAACAATTGTTACTTGTCCTTAACTTATACGAGATAAATGTGGATAAGGTTTTGTATTCGAGTAAATATATTTTTTTTATTTGTCAACAGAAAAAAATTAAATACTTTTCTAAATAATGGCAATTTACTTCACATAAATTTTATAGAAAATTAGACATATCACTACGCCTTTAAAGTTACAAAATTTTTGTGGGTCCAATTCAATGTCAGAAATATTTTAGATATATGTTTTTTTTTTTTAAACTGTTTTTTAAAGCTTAGTTTTTTACCAAAAATAAGCAGTTTTTTATGGTATTTAAAATCTATCAGGTTTGCACTAAAACAAAGACAGTTGCATATGTCTTGTAGCTAATTTGGGTAGCACTCACTAGGGACCAATCTGTCAAACGAATATGTGACCGAATTAGGTTTAAAATATTTTTTTTATCCTAAAATTTATATTTTTTGTAACGCTCTAAAAAACAGGGTTTATTTCTGTCTTCAGTTGTCTAAGGCCAACAGACACTTTAAAATATTCTAAAAGTTTGACTTCACTCGCACAAAATGAACAGAGATATTTTTCTTAAGGCAGGAAATTTTTTTCAAAAGAATTAGGTTAAATAACTTGGGTCAAAGTTAGCTTTATTTTAAAAACGTATTTAAAAAAATCTCTTTTTTTGGTAATTGTTTAGATGTGTGGCTCCACTTTGGGATGTAAAATCAGCATGATTATTTCTTTTTTTGAGTTGTCAAATATTATTATTTCTAAAGTTCATTAAAAAGAGAACGAAAAAAAAATTAAAGAGGTAATTTTTTGATAAAAAAAATCTTTAAAAAAAAAATTAAAAAATTTAAAAAAATCCATATTTTAAACCTTTTTTTATTATTTTTTACACGTATAATATAAAACAAATTACTAGAAATTGCCAATCTAAAGCGGATGCATTTTATTTACGGAAAACTTGAAAAATATCCATTTTTTTTTAATTTTTAAACTTAAAATTCGGAACTCGGAATTTTTTTTTTAATTTTACTTAAAAGATTTCTAAAATAGCGGTAAAACAGAATAAAATAAAAAAAAAGTACTGTCAATATTTTTATTTTGCAATTTTCTATGATTAATAATAGGTGGAGCCACATATCTAAACAATTACATTTTTTTTTAATTACGTTAAGTCATGATTGCCAAACAATTATATATTTGCAGTCATTAACAACATTTTCTACACATTATCGGCCGAGTAATGATCGCGTTGTTAAATTTAGCAATGGACTTAGCAATTGTTAAAAGTTAACAACGGTTTGGAATGTTTAACAAAATATCAGATTTTGACAGGTTGCCTACTAAAATCATTGAATAACACTGACAATGACGTTTTGTTAAACATTCTAAACCGTTGTTAACTTTTAACAATTGCTAAGTCCATTTCTAAATTTAACAACGCAATCATCACTAGGCCGTGAGTGTTTTAACTGGCTAAAAATTACTCAAAAAACAAAAATAAATTATAAAAAAAGTAAAATTTAAAATATTATTTACTGTTGTTACTAAATTAAAATGTCTTGGTTTTTTAAACTATTAACCTCTTATTGTTTTTCTTATAAATTTATAATCTATTAGCTATAAGGTTAAACAACATTTTGTTTGTTTAATATAACACCATAACCAGAAATAATATTTTAGATTGAGCTTTATTCTTAATATAAACATCAACAAACAAACAAAAAAATTAAAATAGAACACGCATTTGTATAAAATATGAGCACAAATCCATTTAGTAAATAAAAAAATTAAAATTTAAAAAATATATTTTTTTAATGAGGTGCTGGCTTTTGCATTGTTTTGGGTGCTGTTGTGTCCTAAAAAATTAGGTATACCACTGAAAAACTTTTAGGTAAATACAATTATTTTTAAAACGTAATGTTTAATAAATATGTATTTTATTTTTTATGACCAGCTTAATTTATTTACATAGACATATATCAGCATATGTAAACAAAGAAGTAATTTTTTTGGTTAAATATATAAAATATATGATGTTATAAAAGCCAAATTACACTATTTTAAAATTGACTAAATAACTTAATCTATATTTAAAAATTAAAGACTTTATCAAGTCCTAGGTCTTCCTGGATTGTACCCAGTACCGATGCATCATTGCCCCGTTGCATAGCTAAACCAATTCTTTGGATAATAAAACTTTTAGATTTTTTGCATGGTATTTTTTTGCAAATTTTATTTATATAACCCTAGCCTCATCACCCAAAGGACCAAAAGTTTCTACAGCAATAGGAATAAAGATAAAACGGTTTTTAAACTCTTTATATTTTAGATGTCTTTTATTCTCGGCAACACGAGCAGGCGCACATACTAAATTAGAAGTTTTATCCAGATGTATGACTGCAAGTATCGTCCCAAAGTAATTGTTTTCCATATTTCCAGCGAATTAAGATCATTCCATCTACACGTTTTCCATCGCTTGTGCAAACACCAAGATGCTATAACACAGAAGGATTTTCAGCTAAAATCAGAGCTTTCTTGATGATGTTATTTATCTGAGTGTGTCTAGAAGAACGCCCTGCGCTTTTTTTATGCAGCTTAACCCATGTAGGCCATAAATATCAACATTTTCGTCGCAAACGCAGGTGTGCTGTCCACACACAGGCAGACCAAGTCTAAGAGCGATAGAAATATGAAATGTTTTGTTATCTAACAGATTTCCCAAGGACGAAGATGGAGAGCATTAATCACAGAGTATAGTAAAATTAATTTGGCTCATGAAAGTACTGAAACCAGATATGTAAATAATACTTGCCGTAAAGAAATATGTAGAAAAACAGTAAGATTTACAAATTTATAGGATCACGCTGTCTAAAAAATGCTAGAAGAAAGAATTTTTGGATTTCTATTTTCAATAAACGTTAAGTTAAAAAACACAAGTTACAATATAACTCTTTTCGAAATCGTAAACGAATTCAAAAGTTTCATAAACATCAAGTAAGTGAACGCTTAAATATCTAATTTTTTTATATTTCTTACAATTTACATGATTTAAATGGTACCCTTAACTCGTTTAACCTGTTTAATACAAAATTCTACAAAAGTTTTTTGCTATATTGTTCATATCATGAACTAAAAACTGACCATAGTGAGTTAAAAATGGTAAAATTTGTATTTTTAATAGCTTTTACTTTAAAAATTACTAGCTCCTGCTAATTTACCACCCTGCATTCATGGGTTAAAAAGCCTTACAATAGGTTTTTTTAATATCCTGCAAAATAATTTTAATAACTATTTGTGACTTTTCTACTAATGAAAACAAGATCATATACAACAGTAAATTTAATATAAAAATCGATTTTTTCCATTAATTCCCAGTCAATTTTAATTTTAATAAGCATCAAATTTAATATGAAAACTTCCAGGTTATTTAGTTACTCTAATAAATGTTCCGCTCCAAAATCCTAATCGATATTAAAATCTAGTCGAGCAAAATGATATCGCAAACTTTAAACTTCCAACTTTGTCAGCAAACTAACAATAATCGAACTTCATTTTAAAAGTCTCTCAAAAACAAATTAAGGTCTCAGTGTGTAAAGTTTGCTCGTAGAAGAAAAACAAACCAGTTAGATGAATCCAGTGTCGCGTTTACAATCCTCAATTTTACTACTCTATTCAGCTTGGCTCGAGATTTACACCCTAACATTTAGTTTTCGTGGTAATCTACTCCTTTCTTACATATGCAATTACGATGGTGGAATCACTCTTTCCAGAATAAAGCTTTGAAATTTATGGGACATCTTTTGAACATCCATTTGTGAGTTAATGTCCCAAAAACAACTTGACATATGCCTCTTAAATTTAGTTTTTAAGAGGGCCCATCATTTCATTTATTTTGAGGATAAAGTATACTTGGGGACAAAAAATAGAACACTGTGTATGAAATATAAATAAAAATATTTATTCATATTTGGTATATTTAAATTAAAAGACGGCGGGAAAACGATAAATGTTGCAAAATAGGTAATCTAATATACATTTATAAAAGGAAACTGTATGTTTGTATGTCCATCCACTAGTAGTTATGCTGGTAGGTAGGCCTAGGTCTGCACTTGCAAGTAAGGGAGTTTGGTCGCGGTGGGTGGAAACGGGTGGTTGTGGGTGGCAAAAATGTAAAAAAATATATATCTTTCCTTCTCTAATGCATTTAAACTTCTGAAAAGTTTTGAAAATTACTGGAAAGTTCCAAAATGTGTGCAACTGTTAAAATCGATCCGAAATAGTCTGAAAAGTTCTAAACAAATCTGGAACGATCTAGAAAGTTCCAAAATGTGTGCAATGGTTGTAGTAGATCTAGAATGTTTTAGAAAACTTCTGGAATGATCTAGAAAATTTTAAAAATTTCTAGAATAATCTAGAAAGTTCAAAAAGGTGTGCAACTAATGAAATCAATCTAGAACGTCTAAAAAGTTCTAAAATTTTTTCGAATGCTCTTGGAAGTTCCAGAATGTGTGCAAGTATTGTAATCGATCTGAAATGTTCTAACAAGTATTTGGAAAAACCTAAAAAGTTCTCTAAATTTTCGGCTTGATCAACAAAAATTCAAAATTAGTTAACTTGTCATTATTTTAATAAGTTAATTAAAAAATCAATTTCGTATATACTATATACACGTACGTTTAATGATATAAAGATTTCTTTAAAATATAAGATGGATAAATTGATTGTATCATTAATATATCATAAAAATGGCAGCAAGCTAAATATAAAATTTATTATAATTGTTATTGTAAACACAATACACCCAACTTAATAAAACCAAAATTTTGTACAGTAAATTTTATTAAGCTGGCTTTACATACTGCCTAACTGATCTAATTTTTATTTTTATTTTTTGACTGCCTTTCTTCTTTCTTGGGCTGCTGTTTGTTTTTAACTGCTTTTTCATAGAATTTTCAAAATTTTTCATCTATAAAGAAGACGTGAGATCCAAATCAAATATTTACCAACTGCTTTTGGCCTTAACTTCAAGGGGAACGCTTTGGCAAAGAAAATTTTTATTTGGAAATTTGCAAAAAAATGAAAGTTCTTCTGGGAAATAATTGGACTTAAAAGCAAACCCCTGCTTGTATCTTTTCGTAAATTGCAGATTTCAAATTTTGCGAAAATATCTGCAATTTCTTAAAATTAGGGGAATTTAAAATGTTGGCATACGAAAATTGAGTAAAAAAATTTCAACTGGCTATGGTTTTAGAAAACATAGATAATTTTGCTTAATTTGGAATTTAGCGAAAAAAAAATTTAATCGAACTAAAAAAAGTTGTCCATTTTTCCCAAAGAGACCTCTAATTTAAAAAATAAAATAATAAAAG
>JAHBCN010003971.1:0-65000 GCA_019359885.1 Listronotus oregonensis
AATTATTTATGTCTCTTCTACTATACAAATTTAAAATACATTTAATATCCCCCGGGGGTTTCGGGGTTTAACGTTAAATCAGAACACCTGGGGGGTTCGTTTTAGGTTTTATTTATTTATTTTTTTAAATTTTTTACGTCATTTCAAAATTATTTAAAAATTTTAATATTCTGGGGTGTATGCAATTTGAACAATGGGGAATTCGCCTTTTGGTTTTATTTATTTGAAGATTTTATTTTTTTAAATTTTTTTTTTTAAACTGACCCTGCTGCCCTATGATGGGTGTGGGGATTTGGGGCAAGGGTTTTAAAAAACCCCTATTTAAAATTTCCCTATTTTAGTAGGGGTTGGGGTGGTCATAAAATGTTTTAGATACAGGGAAAATTTCTTATTATGTTATACCCTCATATCTACTCCGGCCCAAAGGTATGGTGGGATATCCCGCCCCCTAGCTCACCCTTTTTTCGTTGCCTTCTTTTCCCCGAATACCCTTTTACCCAAAAGGGGGTTCTTTTGCGTTCCCCCAAGACTTTCAGTTTTTTTGGCATTCCCATGTGCATGGACGTTATTTGGGGGTTTTTTTCATGCGCTGTCTGTTATTATCAGATCCGCTTTTTTTATGCCCCCTTTTTTTTTTTTTCCATTGCAGTAAAGCATATATTTCCGTTTGAAAAAAAAAAAACAAACATACATGCATGCTTTTTGCATCTAACTACCCAAAAAATCCTATCTTGAATAATGCCCTTTATAAGCAATAATTAGGAATAAAAAGCGCACTGTTACCAACTTCTCTTAAATTTTTTTGTAAAAAAAAATCAGTGACATAAATAATAAATGCGATAACAATACTTTCTTTGTTTCATACAATGAAATGTTTTAGTAGAATAATGAGGAAATAAAAGTTACCAAAGCTTTTTGAACAGCAAATAATTAAAAAAGCGTTTAAAAACCAGAAAAATAAAACTTTTTGTAAAATAAAAGGGGGAAAAAATACATTTTAATTTTCTTTTTTTACTGTGCTTTTCTTTTTTTTAATTAAATTCAATGAAAAACGTAATTATATTAGATCATTTTTGTGCTGGACACAGTATCGTATTAGAAATTCCAGTAAATTCTTTTTACGGGGTTCGCATTGGAGAATTCAAAAAAAAGGTTGGGGAGTTTTTTTAATAAACCTAAATATACAAGATTTTTAAAAAAGACGCGACATTATTTATGGTGATGGTTTCTCAGCTCATTTTATGAGAAAATGTTCCTTTAAACATAGATCCGAAAATGTATTGTTTTCAAGACACAGTATGTATTTTTTTTGTAGATTTTGAAAAAAGATTCAAATAACTTTTTTTTTTTTTTTACAATTTAGTAGCAGTGGTTGTGGTAACAAGATGCCATATTTATTGTCAAAAAATGTACGCCACTGGTTTTTTATTGATTACGATATTCTTTGAAGAATAAGATTGCAATAACACCACATTTTAGGGTCATAAATTGTTGTCTTATCTTCTACGACATAAAAACATGAAGAATATTTTATTAGAAGTTCATTCATACGGAAACAGAGTATTTGCTACCAATTTAACTAAAATAATTTGTTTTATTCAGAAATATACAGGGTGTTAAAAGTATTATGCTCACGATTTAAATCGGCGATAGTGGAGCTCAAAACAAGTCAAAAAGTTTATGTGACATATGTGTCTAAGCTTTACAGATTTTTTTCTATATGATGTCAAAGTTAGAACTTTGGGCTTATTTCAAAAAAACTTAACAATTAAAACTTTCGTCCTAAGCGCTTAAGAATTCATTTGATAATAAAAAAACTGAGTTTTAAATTTTAATTAACAAATAAAAAAAAATAATATTTTTCCCCTTAAAAAGTTTAAAAAAAAACAAAAATTTCTTAATCGTTATCTGTTTTTTGGTAATAAAATAAACTAAGTTTTGGTGATTTAATTAACAAATAACAACAAATAAAAATAATTTTTTTTTTCAGTTAAAATAAAAAAAATTGCAACGAGCTACCAGAAGCCTTGTACGTAAAGTAAATCAGAATTTTTTTAGGCCCGGCCAAATTTTTGTTTTTTTTTTTAAGGAAAAAAAAGCCGATATGTTTTTTAAAATTTCGACAACCGTAGTGCAAAAAGCCCAAAATTTTTTACAAGGTTTTAACCGAAAAATCTTATTCTTAAAGCAAAATAAAAAAGTGCTGTTTAAAAACATAATAATTTTTGTTCCTAATATGCATATTTAGCCTATTATTTTGGTAAGTAGAACTATTTTGTAATTACAAATAAAAACCAGACAATAATTATTTATTGTTTTTTACTTAAATTAAATTTAAAACTGAATAATAATTTAAATTAATAAGGTAATTGCAAAAAGTGATTTTTATTATTTGTATGTAAATAAACATCTCCGACTCGCTGCGATGAAACTGGCGCGGTGTTGCCAACTTTTTTAAACTTTAAAAGACCATATTTCAAAAACAATTAACTTTTGATCCATATGTTCTTAGCTTTATTTTGAGCTTCACTATTGTCCATTAAAATCGTGAGCGTCATACATTTTGCACCCTGTAGATGTATTAAAAAATTAATAACGTGTATGTCATACTTAGCTCAAAAATGTGGAGGACCCAAGACATTGCATCATAGCTGGGTTCAATTAGAAACGATTCTCCTGTTTTTGAAAGAGTTATCATTCAATAAAGAGAAGAATGAATTTGCGTATCTGAACTGTAGGTAGTCACCTTTAACAGCTTTTGTTATTTTTGGTAAGAAAATGGTAATAGATACTTATTATTAAATATTTGTTTTTGCCCTGTAGTTTTACCTTGTAGTTTTTAGCAAATATTTTTGGAATGTTTAAAATTGTATTTACGTGACAAATAGATATATAATAAAATGGTTTATCCTATATATCGCAAATAAAAAAAGATAAAACGAAAATTAAATGGATCAAAAAGTTGTTCTATTAGTTTCTTGATCTTTTTTGTAACTTAAAGGCTTTTTAACTTTAAAGTATACCAATGACCTACTGATTTACTCATTTTGACCCAAAAATGGACTTTTATCATTTTTTCGGCAACTTTTTGAATACAAAGTAATATACGTAATAAGTCAATATTTTTTTTTCCTTACAAGTAGCAAGAAATAAATACAAAACATTAGTAAAATAATGTACACTGTTATTCTGATGTTTTATGTTAGCGTTTTTCTTTTTAATTATTTTTCTTATGCAAAAAAATTATAATTTTCCTTGCATTTTAGATTTTTGTTTGTTACTCATAGAGCAAATATTTATGTTTAATAAAAGTTTATTTTGTTACATTTAAACTACTAAGTATTTTAATAAATCCGGTTATTTCTGCACATAAATAAATAATACCTTTGCTTTTAACCCTAAGTAAATTTAATTTAATAAATGTGTAACGCGAACGCATTTTAACAATTTAAGATATTTTATACACAAAGGAAACATATTTTATTAAATAAAGCTCAGATGTAACTGTAAGGATATGATAATACAAGGCATAAACAACAAATGGGAAATAATTTACTTGTGCATAAAGGTCAGGAAAGTAATATATTAGTCCAAGATTCTGATTTCAGACGATCTGACAACCGGATGAAAATTATTTTTTATCAAGTATAATATCGCTGATTTGCGAGAACAATGACACAAGTCAAAATTATTAAAAATTTAACTAAGTATATCAAACGAAGAAATACTACCAATATAATGTTGATTCTTATTGTTTTTAATTTAATTTAAACTAAAAAATATAACTTTAAAACCCCGATTTTTAACGGATTTAAGTGCAGGCAATATCTTTATTCTTGTATAAAATTTATTTGGTAAGCGAATGGGTGCCAACTACAATATTATAGCCACTTATCTAATAATAACTGGCAATCCAGTGGTTATGATAAAGAAAATTAAGGAGCAATCTAACGCTTTTATATTATTTATACTTTATATGAAAGTAATAAAAAAATAAATATGTTAACTTAAATATAACAATAAATTTATTATCTATAGTTTTTACTGCTACTATTAGTAAGGTATTTGGTACAGAAATTCTGGGAATTACAAGATTTAATAACATTTTCTGAACTTATTGTATTATCTTTAATAATTGCTATAAAAGAAGTGGTATCATATGGTTGTGAACAATAAGTTTACAGAGTAATGCAATAAAGCTTTTAGGCTGTGTGCAAAGGTTAACTTTCCTAATAACTACATTACCTGGAAGAAAGAAAAAAGCACTGCTGCACTGAAAATACGTTTATATCTAAAGTTGTACATAAGAAAATAGGCAGATAACGATAATTAAGTTGCGTTAAGCATGTTTTAATAATGTGCGGCGTAAAGATAATAGCCTTGCTAACGTTACGGGCTATTAAGCTTTAAACGCGTAATGTATCTTTTGTCACAAAACAAACTACAATTGAGATTTTGTTGAGTAAAAAAGACATTTCTTGTTACATAAACTTTGTCTTACCCTGTTATATAAAGGGTCACCAATTCAATTTTACAATCATAGGATTCTCAATTCCTTGGTCACAAAAACATACTGCGAGCTATTTTTTTTTATTGCAGGTAAACCTAAATGATGTCAGATACAATATCATTTACATTAATGCCTAAAAATTTACCACTAGGACTATCGTGCAAATAGTAATAAAATAAATTAAGGGATCACACCACCTTGGCACTCGGAAAATAGGTTGACGCAGCTATTGGGTATATAAATTATTTTTTATTTTAGATATACACAGAGGGGTTTTATGAATAATATGACATAATAACAAAGAAAAGAAATATTTGAAAAATGGCAAGGACATGAGCCATTAGGTAGAACCCTATATTAAAAATTTTTGCTATCTATTTGCACCAATAACAAGTCTTTTTATAAAGGACTGACTAAAATAGTTATTTTCCTAACAAGTGTGCCGTTGTCCGAACGACGCGAAGCGGAGTTCGGGCAAGCAGTCAAGTGCGGAAAAGTCACTTTGCGCAAGCGTTAGGAACAAAATTTTTCCTACGAGCGTCAGATAATACCAATATTAAAGCAATGATTATTTTCTAAATTATGTTTAATCTGAAAGAACTACTACAACATATTTATAAATGTGAATTATTTGTTGATAACATTTACAACAAAATGACAGTTATAAGCATATTGTAAATTAATTGCAGAACCTGTAATTTCATTTAGCGGGTGGCTTATGGAAGCGCTTATTGTACGGCTTGATGAAGGTTGACTTAGCTCAGGAGGGGAGTTGTTCATGGTCAATATTTTATTCGACATATCCTTTTTCTGATTTGTGGATTCATCAATGTACAAGCTACAGCCGTTGATTTCCAGCCCCCAAGTCGCTTGACATAGGTAATTCCTTCTCCAGAATCCGCTAACATAGTCGCAGAAGATCGACGAAAACTATGACCAGTGTACTCTTCTGGATTTTTTAATTTTAGGTATGCAGCAATTTCTGAAGGCATTTTACCTACTGAATTTATTCCCACACATTGCGTACTGCATGCTCCTTGTTTATACTGGACAAAAAAACGTCTGTGTGGGGTATGTGGTTTTCGCAAATTTGCATATTTACGGTACAAGTGTTATTTTTACTGTCAGGAATTTTCACCACTATCAAATTTTCATTATCCTGTATGTCATCAATCATTATTTTTGTAAGTTCATCTCTCCTACAAGCACCGGCTAATCTAAAAATTGTAGCAACTTTTATTAGAAGGTAAATATTATCAGGTGCTTCTTTCATGAATCTTGAAACTTCTTCTTTGCTGAAAGTTTTTGATTTTTTTGCCCGGTATCCCACGTTTGGTGTTTAAGTAGTGATGTTAGCTTGAAATATGAACTTAAATCAAGGTTCCTTTTCACTTTGAGGACACATTTTAACATAGAGTACTTACTCCATAAAGTATTAGGTTTATATGTTTTTTGCAAATCCGCCAAATAGGCCAAAAACACTTCTTCTTTAATACTTTTTGTCCCCTTGCTGGAGCACCAGTTTTCGAAATGACTATATTGATTCTCATATTTTTCACGAGATTTTGCTGGTAATAAATTCAAACTTACGATATTTGCTGCATCCAGGATAGAATCTGGTAGCTCCTCATCGGAACTACTCATTTTAAATAATTATTTTTGTCGGATTTTTATTTAGTTAAAAAAAGATACTATGACGCCTTTTCATTAAAAATGCTTTTTTGTATTGAAATTCATTTGTGCAATTGCTTGTTCATATGGAAACGAAGAAAAAAATCTGACGTGTTAAAATCACCAAGATTACATATTGTTGCTTGACTTGTCATAATCATTTATTATTATTATACAGGGTAATTAAAAAAATGTTTTTTTGTGTTTTAGTTGAAATATTGAAAATTACGAATTAACAAACAAAAAGAGAATAAACTAAAACTTGCAATGGCTTCGTATATGCATGAAATAGCCTACAATTACTAAAATACATATAAATCTTGCTTACCTGTAAGATTTTAGAGTAGTTTTACTTTTCCGCACGCCGTGCGGAAAAGTGCAACTTTGCGCACTCAAATGCGTGCGGAAAAGTGGACTTTTCCGCACGCTCTTAGGAAAAAACAATATTGTTTGTCAAGACTGAGTTCTACCTGAATTTCAGACAGACTCTGTGACGCACTTACTTATGACAACTATAACTTTAAAAATGATTTTTAAATGGGTAAAAATGTTAAATATTTTTAAAGCATAAGTAATTTATCTCACAAGAAAACAACAAACGAGAAAAGGAAAAAATACTACGAAAGTCATATGTATGTCTCATAAAAAATATACTTAATTTGTTGGTGAACTTTGTTATTTATTCTATTGTAAAATGATATAAGTATCGAGTATCGTTTAAGTATTAAAAAACCCGTCTAGAGAAGCAGTAAAAAATAAAAACCGTTAATTTGTTTTTTCATGCTACTTAATTTAAAATTTCTGGATTTAATGTAATTACTGGACCTTAGACTGGAATTAATTTAATAATATTAATACTTAAAAGTATTAAAAATTGACATTTAACGTAGGTACCAATATTATTTTTTACTTAAAAAAATTAAAATGTTCATGGAACCACCTTTGACAAACACCTGGTATACAGAGTAACAGATCATGACAGGTACATAAATTTAAATATGACCATTTTGGACAAACAAAAGATTCTATTTGTAATTTTTAAATTAAACACACCAAGTATATGAACTTTTTTGTAATCTTAAAAGATTTTTAAACACCACTATTGTAAAATTTTAATTATTTTAACACAACCAATTTATAATGACTCTAATAAAAAAATATAATTTGTTTTATATATTTATTATTTATAAATTTCAAAGAAATTTTTTTTTTTTAATAATGACTATACAATTTAATATAAGTCTGCAACATTCAGTTATGATTATTTAAAAAACTTTAAGTCTGAGAATGATTCCGTAGTTACTAGTTACACGGGATACTTTTAAGCCTGCTAACAGAACACTGTAAAATATTTTGAAAACTTCTGAGCAGGATCAGCCCAATAAAGTGTAACATCTGGAAATTTAATCATTACCATTTTTAAACCAAATGCTGTACTGGTATGCTTTAATTTAAAATCTTTAAAAAAGTCTAGCCAGAGCAAAATAAAATACCATGATGTCTATTGTAACACAGGAAATATCGTCTTTTAACGAATAATTCTTAACTTTTAGATATGTTCTATATTGAAATGGCGGATTTATGTATCAAAAATTTGGGTACTCACCAAAATAAAACCGCTTTAATCCTGCGCATACAAAAATCAATGGACCATAATGAATTTACAGATCGTCAAAAACGCCAAAAAGCTCTTAACAATAAAAAAATTACATTTGTTTTTAAGATTTTATTTACTTTTTAAAAAATGGAAGAACTTTATTATTATTTAAATAAAAAATGTCGTAATTAACTAATTTTTTATGATATTACGTTATACATTTTCAAAAAAACTTTAAGAATGTATGACATTAAGATATAAAATTTTAAAAGCTTAAAAACTTAAGTTTTTATATTAAAAATAAAATAATTTTAATTTAAATTTTCATTTAGGTTAAAAATGGTAGTGAAATTGCCACCGAAACGTTATTAGGCTTTTTTGATTGATGAGGTTTTTTTGGTTTTCCTTTGTTTTGTTTTAGCCGATCTACAATTTCGTATGGAATAATCAATTCTGTGTACACGTAGGATCTGTACACTGGAACCAAAACCAAAGCGGCCCCATTTGGTAAGTTACAAACAAAAATATTGATAAAACATTTTTAAGGTTAACAAAATAAACGTGCTTAGGCTGCAATTCAGATGCTTGAACGTCATTATTGTTTTAATGTTGGAAAATTAAAAATTAATTTATTTATATTTCTATAAACAAACACAAGATAATATTCTAATGTGTTTTTTACAATATTTAATTATTTGTTAAGGACGAGATTACTACCCCCAAACTTCGAAAACTATCTAGCCAAGCCATAACTTGTTGGAGATAACACTTAAATACGTATAAACGCCTCTTATAAACCGGAATGAGCTAAATGGCCTCTTTTGTAGAAAATACTTGCTGATACTAAGCTAATAGCCTTATAATGGCTTTAAAGGGTTAAGCTAAAATATAAAATGCAGTTTTATGTGCAAAAAATACTTTAGATATTACTTGCAAAATATGTGTAATTTATTTAAAGTAATTATTTTTTTCTTTTATGTTTATGTTACTATAGCATTAGAAACAAACACATTTGCAAATAATGTGGTGAATTTTTTAAGTTATTTCTGACCGCCTTTCCTAATTTAATAAATAATAAACTTAATTATTACGTCTAACATTGTCCCGTTATGCTCTATGTTACCGTATGTTCATCAGATGAAACCCATTTATATTGATAAAAACTAATTTAAATACATAATTTTTAATTTTTTTGTTTATCATATCCTCTTTTTATACCTAATAGTTTAAGATATTATTAGTAAAATTCTAAAAATTAAAACATATTTTAATTTTTTTTAAGGTGGCATTTTAAAAATTTTAACACTAACCATAGATCAACTGTTTGAAACGTTTTTGTGTCTTTGATGTTTTGTGGCTTTTTCTAAACACGTGTCTTAATTTCTTCCAAGTCAAAACAATTTTTTTTAATAATCTACCAGGGAAACAATATCTTCAAGTATTTTTCCAACAGGATAACGCCCTTGAGCATTATGCTAGAATAGCCACCATTTAAACGGGTCCTTTTAAAACCGCTGGATGGGTACCAATGACCCCGTTAAAAGGCCAGTAAGGTCACCAGACCAAATCTCGTTGAACCTTTCCATTGGGGCTATATTAAACAGCACGAGTTTAGAACAAGCCACAAAACATCAGAGACCTTGAAAGAAAGTTCCATTTATAACAGTAAAGTTGGTAGCACTTTGATGTAACCGAAAGTGGCACATAAGTTGTTTAACATTAAAAATATGCACCCTATCCAGCCATTTCTCCCACTAAAACTTCAAAGTATAATGACATTTAAAAAAATGCCAGGTTTGCTGGTAATTCTTGGACACCTGGTATAGGTTGTTCCACTATTTCTCCAAAGTAGGCTTTAAAATTTTTTAAAAATTTAAAGATTTGTTAACGTCGATGAAGGCAACTCGGCTTAAACATTTTGAAGCGGTGGTACTCCCGGTTATATCAAAAGTAGGTGTCTACTTGCTAATTTTACATGAAAAGCCTATACATTTTGTATCATATCCTATACCTAAAAGAAAGCGTTTAAGACATATTTAGGTTTTTATATTAAAACGACGCTGCAGGCCAATTTTTTGTATAAGAAAATCTGCAGTCAATAATTATTCTCAGTTAGACCTATTGAAAAGGACCACCTTGCAAATTATTTTAACAAAATTTTAATAATTTATTATACAAGGTGTTTAAAAAATTCAACTGAAAAATTTGCAAAAATCTTTTTTTTTTGGAACGCCCAAATTTTATAATTTTATTTTATTAATCATAAAAAATAAGGACAAGTTTGTGTAAAGTTATATATTTTGAAAATGTTTAGTTTTTAATATATTTTCGGTTTAATATATTTAAATGGCGATTTCATAATACTCAGAGTTAACTGTGATGGCGTTAAAAAACATTCACTATCGAAATTTCACCGTTATAATCATCTAAGAGTAAAATGTCCTAGCCCAATGGGAATACCTAAACTTTAAATCAGCATTATGCCAGCCATATGAAAATAATACACCAGAAGCAATATATTAAAAACCCAAACTTTTGAAATAGACAGTTTTACACAAAATTAATCTTATTTTCTATATTAAATAAGATAAGATTATAAAATTAAAGGGGTTTCCTTTAAAAAAATGTGGTAATTTACAATCTTATTTTTAAACATCCTCTATGATAAGTTATAAAAATATTGTAAAAAAATTGTTAAAGTAGTCTCTTTTTAACAGTAAATTAAACTTAAATTAAATAATAAAGGCACACAAATGAAACAAAAATGTCTTGGTAAATTTTTGTGTTCAGGTTACATTTTATAGATGAAGGATTTTTTTAAAAAAAGCACAAGACCATCTTATTTGAACTATCAGCAGCAGACAGATCGATCAATACGTAAGGTTGTCAGGTTTAATAATTTTTTTGATGCACTTTCGTTTATAAATTATATTTAAAACAAATTAGTTAAATAATTATCCGAAAATAACTGTAATGACAGGTAGTTTTAAACGTTATGTAAGATAAACGGAACGCAAGAACAAGAAATTCAAAACATTTTATGGTGTGGTTACTAAACATTTTAAACAGACTTTTTAGGAAATTTAAGAATTGCATAAATTGCTGGTGCAAGCAGGATATTGTAGACTACTAAAGTGTTTAATCATATGTATTTAATCCTATACTACAACAGTTTTAAGAGAATCACCCATAATATGTATATTTTAGTGCACGTAATAAGTTATTGTCAAACAGGTGTTTACAGTGAGCCTTTGTTTACTCACCACATATGCAATAAATGGAGTTATTATCATACACCATATTGCTATTGCCCAGAACTATAAACACCACTTTGTTTATAAACTTAATTTAAATGTATATGATAATTAACGGGCTTTGAAATAACTTTAAATACATAACTCAGTATGTCTCTTTAAATATATATTTTTTTAAAACTTTAAGAAAGATGTTGTATATTTTTAAAGGAATGCAATATTAATATATATATATATATATATATATATATATATATATATATATATATATATATATATATATATATATATAATGTTGAAGAAATGTCATATTTATTATAAAAAAGAGAATAATACCATTTTGTTATATTATAAAAGAATATAAAACTAATAACCAGTTTGATCTTCTTGGTTGTGCGCCAGCATTTTAATTAAAAATATATAAATTTATTTCTAGTATGTAAATGAAACTGTACCGTTTTTTATTATCTAGTTTAATAGTTTTAATACCTAACTAGTAGGTTCCTAAATGTTGTAAAATATTTTATTAAAATAAATAGATGTTATATAATTTAAATTTTAGATTTTCTTAAAAATAAAAATAAAATTTATTTTTACGTTTACTATTATTTACTATACTTACTTACTTAATACTTTAAAGGTAAAACTATCAAATAGTTGATGTTGCTATGTACCTGAAACAAAAAAAAAATGTTCAATTAATAATCATAAAACACGAAGTCTAAAAAATTAAAAATATTTTTTCTATTTACTTATCATTTTATGGGTAAAGATTTAACAAATTACAAGTTTAATTATTATTTTTGTCACAGCAGTAGCCTTATGTCAATAATTACTATAAATATATTATCTATCCTTTCTTAAATATTTTTTCCATGTACAGGGTTCCCCATAATGGACTACCCATTTTAATTGCTTAGTAAAATTGTTAAAACTTAAAGTAACATTTTATTACACTTAATTACATTTACTTGGATTTACTATAACATACAGAACTTATCAAACTTTTAAAATTACGTTTTAAGTAAGTGCATTAAAAACTTGACTAATGCACTTTTCAAGTTAATTTGGGGACAAAAAGCCATAAATCTCTACAGATATTAAATAGGCAAAACACTTGATCATGAGTTTACCGGACTACGAATTCGACTTTAAGTTAATCTTATGTTTTTGGCAAAACGAGTTGAAACATTGATGAAATAAGTACAGAAAGTCTGTTTAATTAATAATCAGTGACTTTAAAATTTGCCAGTTTTGTAAATCCTCCATAGTGAAAAAGTGTTGATTTAAACACTGCTGCAGATACTATTATAGAAGTTACAATTCAATAAAGTCTATTATGGGGATCCCTGTATAACCAACTTTATAATATGTTTTACAAATATTGAAAATTTATTTAAATCTGTTTTACTATAATTTAATAGTTACATGAAATATTTTCATATTTGCATTTAAATTTACAATACAATTAACCTATTAAAATAAATATTTAATTACTAAAATTATTGTTTTATAACTTTATTGACAAAATCAGTGTAGTAATTTTAATAATTTACGAAAACAGAAAACGCAGTTAGCAAATATGTAAAATATATTTTGCAAATCATCAAAACGTCGTAAATAAAAAAGGATTTTTTAAATATAAATGAAAAAATATCTTAAATTTAGGTATTATAATCGAAACTTTGAAAACTAGTATGGAGAAATCCCAAATATATTGAAAGTTGCGGACACATGCTAGTCCGGACAGCCAGTAATCCGGACACGCTATTTTTTCATTGATAATCAGGACAAACTTTAATAATTCAAACAATTTTTTAAGTTGAAACCGTTATATAGCGCTAGCGAACGAAAGTCGGCGTTTTCTTTTAGTATATTCAATTAGGCTGCTACAGTAGTTGCGTTAGATTGGGTAATATTTAGCGTACGCCATAGTGCACAGTAATGTAAAAAAGCACTTAACTTTAAGTTTGCAAAAATCCAAACTATTTAACCAAATTAAAGTAGGAAAAAGTGGTAGATATTAATATTATACAAACAGGGTGTGCCATAAAGGTTGGACATAGATTAAGCAGTGGATTTCTTAGTAAACAATAAGAAATAAATCATATACAGTTTAGCTCTATAATAAGGGATGTTAAAAATTAAAAAAGATCGTTTTAGTGTATTAACTTTTAAACGATAGAAGATAATGAAGCAAAATTTTAGCCAGAGGTGAATATGACAGTGTTCGACTAGTTTTTTTAAAACTCGCTCTGGTATTAAAAAAAGACCCTTAGTCGTTTAAAATAAAATACTTCTAGTTAATTAACAATGATAACTAAGGTAAGTACCAACTAACAGTAATAATTATTCAAACAAAAAATATTACCAAAGATATTGTCTTTATCTGCAATACATTTTTCAACGCGTTTTATTGTCGATTTTCTTATTTGTGCAAAAATAACAGACATCTCTTGACTGGACCATTTTTAGGTGTTCTCATAAAAAGTAATTTAAAGGATGTTTGTGGGTTTTTTTAATGTTTTTCTTATTTTGATGTGTTTTTGTGTACGCAATAGATAAAATGGTATTTACAAAATGCTTAATCATGTAAAAGTGGTGGGGAATGCAAAGAACATTTAAAGAGGCACAATTTAAAACAAAAAAATTAAATGTGAGGTTTTACTGTTACTAGGAAATTATTAAATTAACATCTAACTAAAATTTCGGTAAATAAGGTTTCACTATCTTGTAACTTAGATACCAATATGCGTTTATCAAAACTTTATATGGAAAAAGAAATAACCAAGGAATCCACTGTCAAATTTATTTTTAACCTTTATAAAACCTCTTGTATAACTCATTTTCTTTGTAGGCTATGCGCTTTTAACCTACTTTTCAGTAATTCAAGATTTCGCTTTTAGAAATTTGGACACCACACGTTTTGCAATTAATTTTTCGGATTAAGAAACTTAATAACACTATCATTTATTATTTCCTTTTTCTGGGAACAGCCCACAAGGGTATAGAACCTAAATACTAACATAACATAGTTTTTATTCAGATTATTAGGTTTTAAAAATATTTTATTAGCTCAGTGATTATATTTAAAACCAGATATATTGTTTTTTTTCTGAAATCACAGACTTTAACAAAAACTAAACCTTTTTAAAAAAACTTTACTTTAACCATTTTTTTTTTGTATATCGAACTTAGTGACAGTCATAATACTACTAATAATGGCAGGCTGTTTGTTCGCGGTCACAATTAATGAGGTTATAATCAACACAATGTAATACTTTGAATCGAACTAATAGTATTGCATAATGAACTCATAAGTATGTCTGATGCAAAATGCGAATATTACAGAGACTGCAAACACCTGTTTGCAATTATAATCATGTACTATAATTTCAAAGCGTGTGTTACTATAAATTTAAATTTAATTAACTGCTGTGGACTAGCTTGCAGATATTTATTGTTGCATAAGGGTAGTTGCTTTCTTTGTGTGTATCAATTAGTAAAAGAAAATATTTTAAATAAGGAAGTAGAGTATAATCAGGTTAGACGTAAAAAATCAGTAGATATTAATTATCAAATATTTTACCTTAATATAATTTTTATAGTTAGTCAAAAATTATTTCTTTAAGATTTTTGTTAAGTCTATTTATTTTACATATATATATATATATATATATATATATATATATATATATATATATATATATATATATATATATATATATATATATATATATATATATATATATATATATATATATATATATATATATATATATATATATATATATATATATATATATATATATGTATATATATATATATATATATATATATATATATATATATATATATATATATATATATATATATATATATATATATATATATATATATATATATATATATATATATATCGGTAAGATCGGTAAGATATTAAATCCTACTCCTTGATGCTCCTTACTGAAATCACATCCAGCAAAGTTGGCATCAACTTTTACCGGAGTGGGTAGTAGATATGTTATAAAAAAATCCCTTCTGTCTCGGTGTACACAAAAAGTGGTATTAAAGATTACCGATGAACAATGATATTTGTTCAATAAGCTGACGCTTTTTCTCTCTGTTGTTCACTCGTGCAGTCTAGGGAGAGAGTCATAGTGGACAACATAGAGAACAGGATGTCTTCTTTAACTGTCTTAAAACGGAGTAATACTTTTTGTGTACACCGAGACAGTAGGAATTTTTTTTCCTTGTAATAACATATATAAATATATATATATATATATATATATATATATATATATATATATATATATATATATATATATATATATATATATATATATAAATACCTGCTGGATTTTCTACATTAATTATTAATATTTAATTTTTACAGTAAATGCTTATTGTAGCTTTTAGGTAAATATTTTTTTAAGGAGTATTCTAGTCCATAGGGGCCACCGTATTTTAAAACGCTGTTAATAAAAAAACGGTAAAGTTTATTAAAATTTGGCTTCCTAGACTAGATTACAACCTTACACTCGTTATTATTTAAAAAAAAAAGAATTATTTCCTTTTTTTTTGCAAAACAATTTAACATTTTTTAAAAATATTTATGTTTAAGGTTTGCTTTAAGTTAAACACCATATAAAGTTTATTGTCTGAAATTCTAAACTTTTACAAGTTAGCTAGTCTTTAAAGGACATACTAATATTATTTTTAAAAACCCCAGGCTCTTTGTTTACAGGTAATTTAAACCAGGATTATAAACAATGCAATATTCAACCTAAACAATAACCTAAAAATAGGTTCGCGTGTATTGTAAATATTATAGTGATTGCATACACCTGTCTGCCATAATAATTATGTCCTGTTGTTTCAAAAGGGGTGTTACTGTAAAATTAAATATTAGTAATTAATGTAGAAAATCCGGCAGGTATTTATTGTTCTATAACGTAGTTGATTATTGTCGGTATTTTTGCTAATAAAATTACATAATAATTTTAAAAACAAGTGCAGGGAAATGTATATTTAAATGGTAAAAAGTAGCTATGAATGTATAAGAAAAGTATACCAACAATTTAATTTTTAACAGGTAAATAAATAATTAATTATTTTATACATTTTTGTTTGCTTTTCTTGGTAATACGATGTCATACAATAAAACTCAATAAGAAATTATAAAGATTTTTTTTTATTTTTTGGCAAAATATTTTGTTTTTTTTTAACACATTTGATTTTTGACTTTTAACTGAAAACCGTACAAATTGTGTTTTTGAATGCAACAAATATGAATACTTTGAATGTTTTTGTTACATTTTTTAACTTTCTGCTGGTCATATTATTTTTAAGAATACAGGCACTTGTTTACTACAAACAATCCATTATTTAACTATAATATGGCCTAATGAACTTATAATAGAGTCTTGTTAATAATGCATATGTAGGGAGACTACAAACTCAGTAACAATTACAGCCATGTCCAATTATTATCTAATAATAGAATTTTATAACATCTCCAAACGTAGCTTTAATGCTAAATAAAATTATAACACTAAAAAAATAATTTTATCAATGCTTCATTGTTAATTTTGGTAATGCTATGTCTAAAATTAGTTATTTTTATAGTAAAGTGCATTTTATGGCATATTTAAATTGAACCAAAACTATAATATAATAAATAATTCAGTCTTATGTATTATACTTATATTATAAAGACTGCAAACATCTGTTAATTAAATTTATTTCATTAGCGGGGATTGAGCTATTTGTTATTACATTGCGGTGGATAATTATTTTGGGTTTTTACCAAGAATTTGTTAAGACTGTTATTTAATTCAATACAGCAAACATCTAATAAAAGTTGTGACATGACCTCAGTAATAAAGCAAATAAATGATCATCCTATTATATTTTTTCAATAAAACAAATAAATTTGTAATAAAAAACTTTAAGAAGCTTTAACAAACCATTGAGCTACGAATTATTTTTACAAGTTACCTTAAAAATACTTTTGGATTCTTATCGTTTGCTTAAAAACCTATAAATTGTTTGCCACAATTTCCAAAACGCCCTTAATTTAGGTAAAAATACGTTAAATTTAAAGATTTTTAACCAAATCTTGTTTTTTAACATAGTAATATTCTGATATGTTTTTCTTAACGCAAAAATAAAACTCCGTACCGTCTACTTAAAAGGTTTATTCAAGACTGCTTTAACTAATAAAAATACTCAGACATAGAACCCGCCAGGAATGCAATAAAAAACGGATCGATATTCGATTCCCAAAACATAAACATTGCACGGCGGCAAGAAAACAGGTTACAGATTAGAAAAGAATTTAGCTTTCATATGAACAGTAAATAAAAATTATAATAACTCAACACTTCCCTAAAGCTAAACTTACAAACAAAACTAACCAGGACATTTTAATTCCTAACATTTACGCATATTAACAAAACATTGACGTGATAAAGGCTTTGTAAAATGTCAGCACATTGAACATTACTTGGAACATACATGACATTAATCTTACCTTTCTTATATAAATCTCTTACATAGTTATATTTCACATCAATATGCTTAGATCTATCATGGAACTCGGGGTTTTTTATTATTTTAATAGCACTTTGGTTGTCAATTTTTAGATCAAATTTTTCACAAGGTATACCTAGTTCACTTAACACACGTGACAACCATATACCTTCTTTAGTAGCGCACGCAGCACTCACAAACTCTGCTTCGGTCGTGGATAACGCGACGCACTGTTGTTTCCTAGTCTTCCAGATGACTGCTGCACTTCCAAACTTGCAGAGGATTCCAGAAGTTGATTTTCTTGATTGAATATCGCCTGCATAATCTGCGTCGCTATAGACCTCGAATTCTCCACTCGTTTGATACAACAGACCAAATGTTTTTGTACCTTGTAGATAACGAAAGATTCGCTTTACCAACATCCAGTGTGCTTGTGTGATTGTCTAAATTTCTTGCTACTATATTTACGGCAAAAGATATATCAGGACGTGTTATAATTTGCAGATACATAAGACTTCCCACAGCTTCTCTATAAGGCACATGTTTAACACAATTACGTGTAGTATCTTTACACCAACCAACATCAATTGGTGTTGAAACAGGTTTACTTTCTTGCATATTAAATCGCTTTAATATTTTATCAACATAACTACTCTGGTTTAAGAAAATAAATCCATCACTTTGAAAATAAATTTCCATTCCCAAAAACGACTTTATATTATTTGTTGTCACTGTTTTAAACTTTTGGGTTAGTTGCATCAGAAACTTATCAGCATCAGCTTCACAAGTCGTAAAAACTAATCCATCATCAACATAGATCACAACAAAGATTTTCTGTGACTCTTGACACAGATAAACAAACATCGGATCCATTTACTTTCTTTAATCCAAATGTTGATAAAATTCTGTAAAACATTGATTCCAGCAGCGTGGAGCCTGTTTAAGACCATACAGGCTTTTTACAAGTTTGCACACACGTGAAGTATCATCCTCAAATCCTTCTGGCTGCTTCATATATATATCTACACCTCTTTTCTAAATGACCATAAAGAAATGCAGTCTTTATGTCAAACTGGCGAATATGAAGGTGTTCACGTGCTGCAACACTTAACAATGCACGAATCGTTTCATAGCGTGCTACTGACTAAAGGTCTCTGAGTAATCAACACCTTCTTTTGCAGAAAACCTCGTATAACTAGCCGCGCTTTGTAACGGTAGCTGGAGCCATCTTCATTTGGTTTTAATTTGTAAACCCATTTGTTGCTTATGATTTTTGTATTTTCTGGACGTTCTACTAATAACCATGTTTTGTTCTCATTTAGAGAGTTTATTTCTTCTTGCATAGCTGCTTGCCATTCTACAGCCCTTTCTGACCCTATCGCTTCTTGAAAACTCGTAGGCTCGTCCTTGTTTTCCAAGAACGTCAAGTGTCCATATCGTTGTGGTTTCTTCAATTCGCTTGGTTCTCGCAACTTCATTCGGTGAGGCAACTGTTCAAGATGTTCAACGGATTCTTCATACATGGAGGGATCAAAATCCGAATCAGAATCATCAAAGTCAGTCTCGGACATCTCAGGTTCTGATTGAGAATTGGCGTTAATGTTAGGTTGCGTTTCTAGAGGCAAACTTTCATTTCACAAGTGACCTCATTTTTCCTATCACCAAACAAGATTTCATCTTTGAATATGACGTCACGGCTAACCATTACATCATGTTTTTTCTTGGCACATAGACCCTGTATCCACTGATACCTTCATGATATCCAACAAAATATCCTTTTAACGCCTTTTTGTCCCATTTTGCTCGGTGTTGTTTAGGAACATGTACAAAACATTCCGTTCCAAAAACTCTGAATTTTTCAACAACTCGACGATCTAGTTCTGTCCCGAACCATAACTCGTATGGTGTTTTGCCTGAGATTTTGGTCGACCCAGTACGATTTAAGACAAACATTGCAGTATTTACCGCCTCAGCCCATAATGCTTTGGGCAAATGTGGTTTTCCATACAGCATAGATCTGGCAGCTTCCACAATAGTCCTATTTTCGCGTTCAGCGACACCATTATGCTCTGAGTATATGGAGGACTAATCGTGCTTAATTCCTTCCTTTTCTAAGAAAGTTTTCATGTTGATATTTTCATATTCTTTGCCACCATCTGTATTTAACTCCTTAACTGATACACCAAAACGATTTTTCACTTCATTGCAAAACAGTTCAAATTTGTCTTTTACCTCAGATTTTTCTCGCAAAAAGTATATGCATCTAAAACCACTAAAATCGTCCTTAAACACCACGTAATACCGCTTTTACCGAACGATTCAGTTTCCATTGGACCGCACACGTCCGAGTGAATTAGTTCTCTTGGTTTATCTGCCCGATTAACTCGGTTTCCGAAACTTTCACGATGCATTTCTTGCATAGGCACAACCATCACTAGAATTCACTGCCAATTTCAAAACTGAAATTTTTGTCCTTCAAAAGTCCTTCACATGACGCTTATTTTGATGTGCAATCTTTCATGCCAGAGTTGCAGCATATTTTCCTTTGCTACAACACATGCTGATTTTATCGGTCGAATAACACGCAAATTCATTCGGTACAAATTAACACATTCAGTACCAGTTGCTACTGTCTTACCATCCTTTTCAAACACAAGTCGGATCCATTATTCAAAATGGAAAAATTAATTCCTTTTTAGCAGATCTTTGCACAGAAAATAAGTTGCACATTATATCTGGTGTGTACAACACATCGTACATGACACCAGGTAGCCATTTACCTTCTACAAGGGTTTCTATAGCAACCGTTCCTTTTCCCACAGCATCAATGGTTTTTCCGTTTCCAACTTTAATCACTGTTGGTTCATCAAAAACCGTAAAATCTTGAAATACATCACCGTCATTGGTCATATGATCCGATGCCCCAGAATCTATGATCCACTTTCCCTGAAACTCAGGCGGAGTCGACTGATAACCCACAAACGCTGTTGGTCTACCTTGCGACCCATCTTCACTCTTCTTCGCAGTGTTTTGCGATATGTCTCTTCGAACCACACTTAAAACAACCTGACAACTTCTTTCGTAGATGATCTCGTTTTCCACATGTATAACAACCAGCCACTTTCTTCGAAACATTTTGTTTAAATCTTTCACCAACTTTGCACTTCGAAAATAATGCCGTTGTCTTGTCTAGGTCGTCAGATTTTTGAAGTCTTTGCTCCTCCGTTAATAACCGTGTTGTTAGGTTTTCCAGAGTACGGAGAGTTGGATCAGTTGAATCCCAAGCACTGTGAAAATGTTGGTACTCCTTTGGAAGTATAGACAAGATTCTAGTAAGTAGCATGGAATCCGGTATAGTACCTCCTAGCTTTTTCATACGATTACTCATCTGTTCCAATTTTGCAATATGTTCCGCCACAGACACAGTTGTGTCCCACTTAAAATCAAAAAACTGCTTTTGCACCAAAGACAAAGTTTCTTCCGACTTCAAATCATACACAGCATGTAGTTTCTGCCACATTTCAGCTGCACTTTCACAACTCATTAAAAACTGTAGTGGTTTGCCTTCTACGGTAGTCACAATTAACTTTTTAGCAACTCTGTCCAATTTAAGCCACCTGTTCAATTCTTCGCCCGCACTAGTCGGTTTAACAATCGTACCTTCACACACATCTAAGGCATTGTTACAGTCCAATAGAGTCCGAATAACAAACTGCCACTGCGGCCAGTTACTTGAATCCCGGAGCTTTTCTACCTGGACCTTATCGCCGTCCATAATGACTGTACGTTATTTTGTTTTAAAACGTAAAACAAATTATACACCGCGCGATCCGCGAACTCACGAAAAGAAAAACAACCAACAACTTAAAACCCCGAAACTACGTAAACTGGGCCCATAACCTATTCGTGATATCGTTTTTCTTAACGCAAAAATAAAACTCCGTACCGTCTACTTAAAAGGTTTATTCAAGACTACTTTAACTAATAAAAATACCCAAACATAGAACCCGCCAGGAATGCAATAAAAAACGGATCGATATTCGATTCCCAAAACATAAACATTGCACGGCGGCAAGAAAACAGGTTACAGATTAGAAAAGAATTTAGCTTTCATATGAACAGTAAATAAAAATTATAATAACTCAACAGTAAACAAATAACTTTTTCCCTCCTTAAATTGCTTTTTAAAGGTTTATTCATAACAAAAAATATATTAAAGGGCAACAATCCGTATATTAAGGCAGGCTTTTCTAGCGTTTTAATCTTTCATCAAAACCAATATATCAGAACAAAGGTGCCATTCCCTTTATAAAATCTAAATAAAAACATCACCGGGGAGAAAAATAACAACACCCCCAAAAAGAAGGACACGAGGCGTAAGCGGATAATATAAAGAATTAATAAGACAATATTTTACCAAAACACTTGAAAAGGAATCCCTCTAAGTAGAATACTTTACAAAATGTAATCTGGTAAAATCACAGAAAACCAGTGTGACAATTTAGATTTAAATCCAGAAACCAAATTTAAAATGCATTCAAGGCCTTAGTTTAGTTTATTGACTACCTCTTAAAAAAGGTAATTGTTAAAAACTACTTTTAGTAAATAAATAACTTTTTTTTTTTACCTCAAAATGTTATTTAAGGCGTTATGCCAAAAAAAAAAAAAATAGTCAAAATCTGTATATTTGTAGTTTTTCTGACGAATAATATAAAGAATTAATAAAACAATACTTTACCAAACGGATACTTAAAAAGATATCCCTTTTAAAAAAGTAAACTTTTCAAAATAAAATCTGGTAAAATCGCAAAAAAATCGCTGATAAGTAAATAACTTCTGTGCCTTAAGCGGTGTCCCAACGGTGCATCTGAAACGGGCGCCCCTTTAAAGCCCACGGGTAATGCGGGGTCTGCCGTGGTGGACTATTATTTCCTTTTTTTTCCAAATAGAAAGCGGACAGAACCGCTTTCATAGGAAAAAGTGAAAAAGGGGGGACCGAAAGGAAAACGTTTGGGAGGTGCCTCCAAGGCCAACCGAAAAAAGGGCGCCGACCGAAACGGGGAATTCGTTTCGAGAAGTGCCCCAGAAGTCACCGGCACCTGTTTACGGGGGAGGGCTAATCCATCCCGAACAAACAGGTCTTGGGGAAGGGCCCGAATCCAAACAAAAGGGGAAAGAAATGCCTTTATAGGAAAAAGGGTTTCCGGCTTTAAACAGAAAGGGATAGGACCGTTTTCATGGGGTAAGGGGGATGCGGCCCCAAAAAGGAAATCGGGGTCCTGTAACAAGGACCTGGTAGCTACCCCCACTCCAGCCCCGTAGAGGAGGGCATGGATCTAATCGTCTGCTCGTTATACTCTCCAGGAGACAGAGACACCAGAACAGATGAAAACAGTATTGTGCTCGTCCTAGCGACACGAGTAAGAGAAAAAAGAACTTTCCCAATCTAATATCGGATGTATAAGAAGTCTGATCCTATTGGGAGAAATATAAAAAGGTGTGAGCTACAATAGACCGAGTGGTCGCAGTGGAGGGCGTAAAAAGTCCACTCAATTTAAACCTAACCTAACCTAGTCTTTTAAAATGGGCTCTTAATAAAAATTGGTTTTCCATTTTTTTTAATCTAATATTTTTTTATACAAGGTTAAATCAAATTTTTTTGTAAATTTAAAAGTCTTAAGTGTAAAAAAGGTCCTTTTGTGCAAAAGTTAGCAGTATATTTTAATTTCAACTGCAACTTAAAAAAAAACAAATTTTTGTAAAATTATGGTTAATGTTGATAAAAATAAATTGTTGTAAATTAATTTACAAACACCAATAATTTACGTAATTTTTTTTACTTTGGCCTCACCCATAAGCTAGGTTTCTCAAGGTTATTATTTTTTACAAAAAGAAAATTACAAATATATATTAACCAACTATTTTCGATAACTGGCAATAAAAATGAATGTTTAATTCAAAGCTTCCTATTGTGTTATTTATTTTATAAGATGAACGCTTATACTTTTGCATACTTGTTTAATACCTTTTTTTAACCATTTTAATTTTTTAATTATAATTATACGGTAATGTTTTTAGCAATTTACAAAAATTAAAATATTTTATTGAATAATTATTTTATACGGATAATCTTAATGAAGCATTTAAGCTTGTATTTTATCCAAATTTTATATAATTTTTTTCGTACTTTTGGTAGCTATAGTTGAATATATATTTTTTAGCAAGCAATTACTCTTACTAAAAAAACTAATAATACGAATGTATTAAACTTTATAACAGTAACAAAATTTATATCGATGACAGGCGGTTGGTCTACGGAAAAAAAAATGTTTATAAACAATGTAATGTTTACCTTTACACACAAGTAATAATATGGTTTAATAAACTACTAATTGAGTCTTAGGCATAATGCGAATATTAGGCAGACTGCAAACACCTGTTAATTAAATTTAATTAATAAACGTATGATGGCCAGGAGGTATTTATTGTTACAATGCGGTGGGTAATTATTTTGGGATAATACCAAATATATTTAACAATTTAATTTAACCCTTTTCTGCAAACATTTAGAGAAAAGTATGATATTGCCTTAGTAAACATTTACATTTTTTAATAAACTATTATCTCATCCTATATTTTTAACTAAAATAGAGTTCAAGCTATGGTTAAACTTCAAGAAATAAAAACAAACCATTAATGTTACCTTTAAATTCCCATTATTCACCTAGAGAGCCATAACCTATACATTATATGCTATAATTTTGCTTGATTTGGGACAAAAATCGGTTCAGAATTAAACTTTTGCAAACAAGTTATGCAAAAAAATTACTATACTTTAATAACCTGTATCCTATTTTCTTACTTTGGAGTCACCGTGTTTTTAAACATAATAAGTAAATAACTTTTTTTCTTATGTTAAATTTTTATTTAAAGGTATATTTATGACCAAAAAAATCTAAAAGACAAAAGTATGTATATTTATACGGATTTTTCTTGCGGATAATATAAAGAATTAATAAGCCAGCACTTAAATCTAAATCCAGAAACTAAATTTAAAATAAATTTAAGGAATAATCTAATTTATTTACTACCTGTTGAATTGGGCCTTTGATAAAAACTGGTTTTTATTTTTTTTTTATCTGATACTTTTTTTATATAAAATAAATCAAAAACAATACTATGTTTAGTAAAAAACAATTTTTTTTGTGTACAAATAACCAATCTAATTAAATTTCCACCGACACAAATGCCAAATAAATTTAAGGCCTTAACTAAGTTATTTACTACCTGATGAATTGGGCCTTTGGGTTTTTTTTTACTTTTTTTCCCCGCCCAAAATTTTAATACTTATTTAAAATTATTAAAATATTTATATTTTTCAAGATTGTAACAACGTTTGTAACAAAATGTTTTGCTTTGTTTTTTACTTTGCAATAGGCACATTAATACAATGTTTTTTTGACTTTTGGTTAGTTTGTCATAATATTTATATCAATGACAGGCTATTTACTTTAAACATGAGCAGTATTATGGCATAATAAACTATTAATCTTAGGCATAACGCGAATATTATTAAGACATGATATTTAAATTGATAATTAAATGATATTTAAATTAAATAGTAGCTAAATATTTTGGGTGTTTATCAAACTAATTTAAAAATAAAAATTAACGTTCTACCGCAAAAATCTAGACGAAGGTAATGTCATACCTTTGTCTAGAGTTAGATTTAGTAAAGTTTTTTTTTTCATCTTATCCTTATTTTTAACTGAAACAAAGATAAATTTATAGCAAAAACTGTAATAAACTAAAACACACCATTAGGGTGCCAATTTTTACTAGGAGTTACATCAAAAATTATTATTATTTGCTTAAAAAGTTTTAGCCTTTAAAGTGTATATCATAATATCAAAAATGTGCCGAATTTAGAAAAAATACCATAAGAATCAAATTTTTACAACGTAAATGTTACAAAAAAAAAAAATTTTTACCATAGTTTAGTTGCCTATATTTTATTATTTTTAAGTCATTTTTATTTTCGAATATAATAAAGAAATTTTTTTTTATTTCAAGTCGCTAAATAGTGCTGGTTTAGTTTATGACTAAAACGATCTAAAAGAAAAAAAATATTTTTTTAACGGGGTTTTCGATTTTCCCCAATTTTTCCAAATTTTATTTCCTGGCACAAAGGGTCCGTTATCTATAAAAAAACTAAATAAAAACATCGCACGAGAGAAAATCCTCAACACTTTATAAAAAGGCAGAACACGAAGTGTGAGCGGATAATATAAAGAATTAATAAGACAATATTTTACCCAAAGGATACTCGAGAGGAGATTTCTCTTTCTAGTATATTTTTAAAAATTTAATTTGGTAAAATCACAGAAAACCAATACGACAATTTAGGTTAAATTCACAAAATATTTTAAAAAAATAAAATACAAATCTAATTTTGGTTTATTGAACACCCAGTAAAAAGCTTTAATAAAACTATGTTACCATGTCTTATTTAATCCAGAATATGTCTGTTTCATTTCCGGATAAATCAAAAATTATTCTTTGGGAACTGTAATCGCTTTAGGTAAGTTCTTTTTAGTAAAAGTAAGTAATTATGAAAAAAAAAATAAACGCCAATAAAACTTTTTTTACCATCTATGTGATTTTTATTCAATACGCACACTAATAACAAATTTCTTGCAATTTCTGTTTTTAAGTTTTCTAAGCCTTACTATTTTTTTTAATAAAAAGAATCTCACTGTAATTGTTTTGTGCAACTTAAAAAAAATAAAATAATTTCAAAAATGTAAATATTTTCTAACATACAAAACAATCTGCGTTTTCTGACAATACTAACTTTAACGAAGTATAATGCTTACAAGAAAACTAGTAATTAAAAAAAACATTCCCCTATATTTTAAATTTTATGTCGGTTATAATATTTATATCAAAGACATGCTGTTTGTACACGGTCAAATCCAATAAAATTTATAAAAAATGTATTACTTTTAATTAAACAGAACAATTTAGGTCTTAATGCACTGCTAATTAAGTCTTATGCCCAATCCGAATATTATAGATGCAAACAGTTGTTAATTAAATTTCATTAATTAGTGTGGGATAGCCAGAAGGTTATTATTATTACATCATGTAGGTGATTATTTTTGGTTTTTACAATTTAAATATTACAATGCAATTTAACCCTTTACTGCAAATAATGTAGTATATTTTTTATTATATTATAATTGTATTATATATTTTTAACTAAAACGAAAATAAAAATATAGCAAACATTTTAAAAAACTAAAGTATTATCGGATTTCTATTATTTGCTTAAAAAGCCCTTACCTCTAAATGGTGTGTTTAAATTTCATAAATTAACGAAATAATTTAGAAACATATTACATTAAAAATTATTTCTTGTTTGTCAAATAAAAAAAAAAATCTAACACCAAATTTACTATACCAGTCATTTAAATGTCTAAATTTCTCGTATTTCCATATACAGTGTGTCCAAGATAAAGAGGGCCAGCTTGGCAAAGTTGCGTATTGGGGAGCTCAATAATAAGCCTTTTTAAAATTAAATTTATATTTTGTACTTCCAGAAATATGGCGAAAAACTAAAATTCTATTTTTTTTTATTTTTAAGGTTTATTTCAAAGTTAGAAAAAAACTAAAAAATATATTTAATTGGAAATTTTTGCGCTTTCATATTGGCGAGTCAATTTTTTTAAGGCCTTATTTCGAATTTGTGGGGATAATAAAAATTATTATTATTACATCATGTAGGTGATTATTTTTGGTTTTTACAATTTAAATATTACAATGCAAATTAACCCTTTACTGCAAACAGTGTAGTATACTTTTTACTATATTATTATCGGATTATATATTTTTAACTAAAACGAAAATAAAAATAAAGCAAACATTTTAAAAAACTAAAGTACCATCGGATTTTTTTTATTTGCTAAAAAAGCCCTTACCCATTAATGGTGTGTTAAAATTTCAATAAGTAACGAAATAATTTAGGAAAAATATTACATTAAAAATTATTCTTCGTTTTCCAATAAAAAAAAACATTTTTCTTAAACCAAATCCACTATATTCAGTTATTTATGTGTTTAAATTTCCCCTTTTTCAATATACAGTGTGTCCAAGATAAGGAGGGCCAGCATGGGGTTCACCGAAACGGTAAGAGATAGGTGGGTGGTTTAAATTTGGCAAAGTTGCTTATTGGGGAGCTCAATAATAAACCATTTTAAAATTAAATTTATATTTTGTACTTTTATGGTATATAAAACTGAAAAATTTTCGTTTTATTTTTTATTACGGGGTTTTTTTCAAAAAATTTTGGGAAAAAATTTTAAAAATTAAATTCTCATTTTAACTTTTTTCATCATTGGGGGAAAAATTTTTTTATGATTTTTTTTCGTAAAGATCCTCAACTTTATTTTTCTAAATTTGCCCGATTGTTTATTGCTTTTTTAGCAGTTTTAACTAAAAATTTCAATAATGTATACCCAAATTTATATTTTTCTGTTAATAAAACATATTTTTCATAAATATTAAAGTAGACAGAACGCAAAATGATTTCTTATACTTTTAAGAAAATATTAAGTGGTACATTCTTTCAATTTGGGGTAATATGGGGTTTGAAAAAAATTTTTTAAAAAAAAATTTAAGAATTTTGACTTTACCAATACATAAAGTGTAAAAGGTTCTAATTAAAAAAAATATTTAGATTTTTATTTTTAAAAAAAAAATTTAAATAATAGAAATATTTGTTCTCCAGAATATAAATAGTTATTAAACATTTCTCACAAATACACTTTTTTATATATTACTAAGAACTAATGTGTTCCTGCAATGATATAACAAAAAGCAGTAAAAGATATATGTTATCTTTTTGTGGTATACTTTTTTTAAAATAAGCTGCAAAGCCGTACATTGCGGGTCCAATGTTTATTAATAAAATCGATGTTTCAGATGAAAAATAATAAACATTATAGTTATTGTTAGACATTGAAAATAAAAATTATTTTTATACAAAAGTGACGATGAATATAAATTTCAAAAAAAGCAAATAAACAATGCGTTATGATAAGAATAGGTAAAAACTTGGTTTATATTAATTATTGTACGGCTAATTAATTTAATAAAATTGACATTTTTAAAAGGTTCATATTATGGGCATCGGTCCTGACTTTTAATTCTGAAAAAAATACTCCTTTAAAACTTCGTAAGTGGATTGGGGCGTTTTTGATGTGGCATGCGACAAATATGTTTAGGTCGTAGGTTAGAACTGAAGAGCCTTGTTTTTTGTAAGCCAGTATAACCATAACATTTTACTGTTATTTTTAACAAAGGGAAAAATGGGTAAGGTCTCGCTAAATACTCTAAATTTTTTTTAGGTCAATATATTTTTTGATATTTGGAAATTTTATCGTTTCAAAGTCGGGTAAAAATCAGAAAGGTATTCTTTAAAAATACCATACATCGCTAAGACAAGTTTACATTGTCGCATGTTAAGATAAAAAAATTGTAGGTTCCCAAAAAAAACTTACCCAAAATTTTTGAGGGGAATTTTAATAATAAATTTAAAGCCAGGACTGACACCTATCTTAGGTGTGAAAGAAGCTTAAATAGAAAATAAACAAATACAGATCAATAATTTAACGGATTTATAATCAGAAATTGTGGTTAATGCGAAAAATATTTTAAAAAACATGTTACTACAATATAAATAATAATATTAAAATTTATATAACCAGTACAACTATACATGTAAAGCTGATAAGAAAATATATATAGTGAAACAAAATTAAACGACAATTTACTTGTTTTTGTCCAATATTACACAATATTTTGGCTAAAACACCATCACAAAATTAATACAAAAACAATCAAGGTTGCAAGATTGCAAATAAAGTGTGCTATCTAGGCTAAGCTTTTCTTTATGATGGAATTCTAGATGTAAACAACGGCAGATGATATTATTCAGAGATGACATATCGGAGAAGCTAAGCTGACAAAATATAAAATCTGTGTTTTTCTAGAACTGGATTATGTCTACTTAGCCTTAAAAGCCATTAAAAAGCTCCCATCAAATAAGTGGACTTAAAGCTGACTTAAAGCTGGGATTAAATAAAAACATAAAAAATGCAAGCTCAGGTGTACTCGTAAATAAAAAGTGAATAACTTAAATTGTTTAATGTAATAAGAAAACGACACATAAATTTATGTGGGAAAGTTATTTTATTTAAAATTTATTTTGGGAAGAGAAATGCTTTCCCTAGAAAAAAGGGAAAAAAATCAGGTTTTCCACCGTAAAACCTTCGGCAAGTTGAGTCCCAATTAGGCTCGTATGAAATTTTCTTTCAAGACAGCCCCAAAGGCCCTTGGGAAGTGTTGCAACACAAAGAAAGACTTTTTCCCGGAATGTCATTTCCTATATGGGTAACATTTCCCCCTGTGTTTCGTGTATGGACGTGTCGCGTAAGAACTAGGGGAGATATATGAGAAAATAGGATAAAATATCTTTTATAGCCTGATAAATTCGTTGATGTTATTTGTGAAAGAGATTTCCAGGATAAAAACTTCTTTATTGCTTTGCTCAAAAAAAAAAAAAGTTTTTAATATCGTTATGATTTGTAGTATACTTTTTTATTTAAAAAGGGTGTAATTTTCTTTAAAAGGTAAAATATCCGTTAAATAAATCCGAAAAAAAATTTATAAATGCTCAAAAACCAAAAAAATCTAACCAGTCTTATTTATTTTACCAAGTCTTATTTTTATTATTTCCCTAGATGTAAATAGAGTTTTGTTTAATTATAATTAAGTTGCATTTTAAAAAACAATTTTACTGCTTACCAAGCCGAAACAAAATCTCCGGAATAATTAATTATTAAAACTCATCATAAAAATTCCAGCGAATTCACAATATTCTATTATGATCTCTGTGTGCATTTTTCATTTAAACTTGAAAGCTTTTGCTTATTATTAAAGAATCTTTGTAGAGTTAAAATTATTATTAAAATTCCTGTGCTACTAGAAAATAGTATTTAACACAACCATAAATATAATTGTTTTATTTGAAAAAAACTTAAAGCAATGTGTAGCACCTAAATTTAATAATAATTTTTATGTAATAACTAAAAAACAACAACTTTTTTAAATATTAAAAAATATTTTTAAGTAGTACATAAAAACCACGGCCGTGAAATACCAACATTTTGTAATTTTGCGTTAGTGGGACTTCACCTATTGTTGGCCATAAACAATCGAAAAATAAAGATATTGACAGGTTTTTTTTCTATTTTATGGCGGATTCACGAATCTTTTGAGAAAGTAAAAAAAATGTGTTTAAAAATAAAGAAAATGGGTATTTTTCATTTTTTTGGTTAATAAAATGAATTTATTTAACTTTAGCAACTCCTAGTGATTTGTTTCACAATCTATGTGTAAAGGCAAACAATTTCAAAACATTTTTTTTTTTTAAAAAAAATTTTTAATTTTTTTTTTAATTTATTTTTTTTTGGTTTTAAAAACCCTTTTAATGAGATAAAAAATTTTAAAAAAAACACAAATTTTAAAAGAAAAAAATTAAACCCCAAAAAGAATTCAATTTTCAAATTAAAAAAATTTAAAAAATTTAAAAAAAATTTTAAAAAATTTAAATACCCCCCCATCCAAAACGGTTATTTTGTAAAAGACATATTTTATTTAGCTTAAGTTTTGCAACAAAACTTTGAGGGCTTAAAACCGCTAAACGGCTTTCCAAACCCCATTTGGTCGGGCCAGTTACCCGCGTGTTTAAGGGTTAAATTAATGGAGTAGTTAAAGGGAAATTTTTTTTTAAAACCTCGGGGGCCCTTTCCCCTGTCTCAAACTGTTTTGCTCTCTCTGTTTTGTTCGTTCCCCCTGGTTGTTTTGTTTGTCTTTATTGCTGTTTTTTACCACAATTACTTTTAACATTTTTAATTTAACGGGCAACAAATCCTTACGAATAAATGGTTGAATTTTAAAACCGTACCCTTTGGGAACCCTAAAATTTATTTTTACACTATTTAAATTAATTTAAATTTAAATTAAAGAACTAATAAGTCCCGAATTATGGGGGTTTTTAAAAAATTTGGGGGGTTTATTAAACAAAGGGTTTTTAAAAAAAATAAACAATAAATAAATATTAATTTATATTTAAATTATATTATTTTATTTTATTTATTAATTATGTAATTTTTAAATTTTTTTTAAAAAATTTTAATTTTAATATAAGTTTCCGGGTAGTTTTTTTTAAGAGGGAATTTTATTTGTTTTTTTCCAAACTATTTTTTTTAATTTGCACCTTAAAAAAGGAAAAAATTTTTCCAAATATAAAAGTGTTTAATTTTAATAGCATAAAGACCGAATCCCTAATAACCTTCCAGTTGTTATATATATATATATATATATATATATATATATATATATATATATATATAAAATATATATATATATATATATATATATATATATATATATATATATATATATATATATATATATATATATATATATATATATATATATATATATATATATATATTATATATATATTATATTATATATATATATATATATATATATATATATATATATATATATATTTAATTTCACTTTGGTGTAGTAGTAGAAATTTAACTTAAAAGAAAGCCCTCTTTAAGACTAAAAATGCAAAAAACAATTGAAAATTGTGTTTTCGAGTTTGACAGTTAAGCTATATTTTTAAACAAAATGCCATGTATTTTATTTAAAAATGTATTTCTGGTTAAAAGATTTAAAAAATACCCCATTTTATAATCTATCTTTAATATTTTTAGTAATAATGGCATCCCAATTGAAAAAATAGGTTTTAGCAGATTTTTAAATAAATCACCTATATATTGTATTAATTTTAAAAATATCTTTTAAATAGCTCAAAAAAATAACACATTTGACATGTCTAAATTTATTAGTTTCTGAAATATGGGCATCAAAAGTTTAAAAATAATTTTAATCTAATTTTGCAGCCGTAAGCTATAAACAGAAAGCGTATTGTATACATTCCAAAAATCTTTACAATTTTATTTTATTTAAAAGCACTTTTAATAGTTAAAGCAAACTACAAGTATTTAATAATGACAATATATAATATTAACATTTTATAACCCTAACGCAATCAAAAGAACTAAAAAATAATAGTAATTTAGCAGAAAACAGAATAAACCTTCTCATAAGCAGTAGCTTATTATCACGGATGACGTCGACATAATAAAAAGGCGACATTTGTGAAAGTGAAACAAAAAACAGGGATAATCACTTTCAATCTGGAAACTGGGAAACATAAAACATGGAGAAGTAATAAATGGGACAGCGAAAGTCAGGAGTAAAATAGAAAGTGATTTAAATAATCACTAGAATGAAAGTTCTTTTTATATAAATTATCTTTATTTGGTATAAAAGAGTCATTATTAATAGCAAATTAATAATACCCCATAAACAACATATTTGTAACAAAAGTTGGAACAAAAAATAAGCCCTACCATTTTAAGAATACAAAAATTTAGCTTTAGAGGTTGACTCTTTGTTGCCAAAAAATTAAAGCAAACAATGGTATAAAAAGTTTTATTTTTATTATAATATAAACAATAAACATTTTTTTTGGTTGATTTTAGGTAAAAAATAAACCAAATCTAGCTTTAACGATAGTAAGTTTTTGATCTTTAACTGTTGCTGTTAGATCTTTAAAATCTTCAAAATTTTTATTTTTAATTTACATTTTCATATGTTTTTATTTCCTTTTTAATTTACTTTACTGTGTTATTATTTATGCAACAATGCAACATGACATAACCAATGCCAAAATAAGAGAAAATCAATAGTTCAAAAAATAAAAAATATTTTATGATGGTAGTACTATCATTTTATTTGGAAAACTTATCTATAAACATCCCTAAAAAATAACATAAAAAAAGCTTAATACCTTACAAACTTGTTTTTATTAAACTGTACAAAATGGCTACCACGAGCAAATGTCAATTGGTTCACATTGGGTGATAGTCTAGGATCCGAACATAAATCGACCTTGACCGGGCCGATAATAGCATAATAGGTATTATAAAATAAATTTAGTATATTAAAAAATGCATAAAAAATGGGTTTGCCCAAAAAATCCCAAACAGGCTATTTTAAATAATTTATTAAAAAATGATATGAAGACGACCCTCAGGAAAGTGTTCTTACCGTGGTTTTAAAGTCGTGGGATTTTGGGAGAAGGTTAAGAGGAGAATTCAGAGAGAGCTGGTGAAAGAACCAAGGCTGGTTCTCGACGGATACCAGCGGTAGCGCGTGTAGAAGATAGCCATCGAGGGGTGTTGCACCAGGTGCCGCCTCTGTGGCTAACCACGGAGCTACCGCAGTGAAAGTTGCTAGGAGTGAAGGGAAGTGTGAATAGAAGAGCTTCGGACCCGAAGGGACCGTGTTCGAAGCGTGGTTCCCGTAGTAGAGCGTGTGCAAATTAGTCATTGCGGGATGTTGCACCAGGTGCGGCCTCCGTGGTTTAGTGGAAGTAAAGGGGAGAGTCCCTGAAACGATTTAGAATCCGGAGAAACCGTGGTTAGAGCGTAGTACCGGAAATAGCAACCAAAGTGTAGTGAAGTGTAGTAGTAGAGCTCCCTGATGCTGGTATACCTGGGATTTGTGTTATGTTAGGGTTGTGAGCCACTCCTGGGATAAAGGAAGAATAATAAGAACAACTCGCCACTAGTTGGAAATTGAGCCCGAAAGGTCGTACCAGTCACGCTAAGTGGGGTGAAGCAGTGGCAGTTGCCAGGAGATTATTTTTGTTTTGTGGGCTCGGTTACAGGAAGTAACGAGTGTTGGAGCCAAGTTACACAGAAGTTTAGATGAGATACTAGGGTACCACGCTGTGAAGTAGCAAGAGTGGTTTTCGGAGGAGGAATAATGATGTTACGAACACCGATTAAGAGCCCACGTAGATCTATGGACCATGTAGAAGAGGTTATGAAGCCTCAAGATTTAGGGCTCGGTTCCACGGCCGTAATCGGTGACGCCGGTCCGGGTGCGGTTCGTGATAGAGTTCACGAGCTTTGGCGGTCAAGGGGCAAGGACATAAGCTAGCCGGAAAATGGAACGGGCACTGCGACTTAGTAAGGGTGATGTACCTCACGGACTCGACCGAGAAGATCCACTGATGACCCCAGTGAGCTTAGATACCGACGAAAGACGTAGCAACACCGTATTGTTTTTGACCGATGAAGATCAATGTTGTTTCTTTTAATTAATTTCATTTTTTAATTAATAATTTAAAATACCTGTTCAAGGCAAATCCATTTTTCATACATTTTCTAATATACTAAATATATTTTAAAAAACCTTTTGTTCTATTATCAGCCCGGTGAAGGTCGATTAAGGTTCGGATCTTCTACTATTCCATTATATAAAAAATATGCAATTTTAACAGTGTATTATTTCGTACAACAAATAAATAGTAACAGAATCCAGACGACTGAGAAAATTTTATTGTTCTTCGAAAAACGTGCTAAATGTTTCTTCTCATAAATCCTCATTCAAGTGATTCCTTTAATTACTCTCTCGCTCGCTGTAAGGATATTACAAGGCGTCGGATCACTTTTTATTGAAGTTGGGGCAATCGCCGGCCTCATTTAGGGACTTCTTAATTGGGCACTATTAATTGTTCGCGGCCTTAATTAAATTCGGAGGTATCGGAGCATCGTTAAGACGTCGGCGTCGGTAGCTCTAGATAAATGGACTCGCAAAGAGCTTTTCTTGGCCTTCTTGACGTGAAATAAAGAATAAGTTTTTGCAGTACTGTCCTTGCAACAATATAAATTCAAATTAAACGGATAATTTAACTATAATTTTTCAATAGGTTATAAATGTATTAGTTTATAATTACCTCAATAATTTATGAACAGTTGCTTTTTTAAAGAGTAACCGCAAAATTCGACTGTTTTTGAGCACATTTTATTAGTTTATTTTTGAAAATAATATTTGTTTTTAACTTTAAAAACTAGAATATTTTTAAAAATATCTTAAATAAAGTGTCGCCTACACCAATATGGAATACATAAATAATTTAAATTAATATTCAATTGAATATTCACAAAGAATTTTGATAATTTAAATGTAGCGAACAAACATAATTATATTGTTTTAAACATAAATTAAATTAAACTAAAATTTCTCAATTAGCGAAATTTTCACAAATTAATACATAATTGATAAATCATTAAAAGTGCTTTTAGAAATTACTCATGCCAATAGTGAAATTCGGTTAGATGCACATAATAAAATACTTTTTTAATTTATTTAAAACCACACAAATAAACTAATTACGTATTTGGCTGGTGCATAAAGGTTGTTTAAAATATATTATATCGTGTCAAAAAAAGTAAATATTTTCATTTTTAAACGTATTTTAAAGACATTACAGAATTTTTAAAATCTTAAAAGTGTCACCTTTCTGAGGACTGCAATCGGCAATGCATAACGTATCTATAGCAAACAGAAAATCATTTTGATGATCACTTTGATAATATTTTCTTTTAGTATACAGGGTGGGCTAATAAAAACGAAACAAGGTCGATTTCTCATATCTATGGTTGGTAGGAAAAAAATCACTCGGAACCCGTCGATTTTTATTTCAAGGGGGACAGATTTGGCGCTTATTTTTAACCCTGTCACTTCAACCCCCTAGGGGGGGTGAGCTTTACTTCTAAATTCTTAAATAGGAAGGGGGGTCGACTGATACCTCATTTTAAAGATCATTGAATCCTCTTTTCAACTCTTCCTAGTTTTTTGAATTTGATGCAGTAGTTTTCAAGAAAATACGTTTTATAAAAATTATAAATAATGCAGTTAGTTTTTATCTTTCTTTGGAACTTATTTACATTCAATTTATGAAAATTTAGTATCTCACAGGAATTTGTCTGTGATTATTTCGGCTTATATTTTTTTCTTGCTCTAAATGGTTTACTCAATAGCGGAAAGAGTATTGATAATTGAACTTTATTATGAAAACGGTAGGTGCGCTAATAGTACAGCACAGTTATTTAATGAACTAAATCCAGATAAGCATGTGTGATTGTGTTGTTGGTCCTTTTTTTAACATGAAATCTAATAGGGCAAATGTTCTTGCAATTGTTAGAAGATACTGTCAATCCCGCATTGACAGAAATTGTTGAACATGATAAACGTTACAATGCCAATAAGTTGACATTTCAACAAGATGGGTCACCTCCCCACTATGCTTTTGCTGTTCGTCAGTATTTGAATGAAACGTTTCCTGGCAGATGGATCGGACGAAGAGGACCAGAGGAGTGGCCTGCAAGGTTAGCAGACTTAAGCCCGTTAGATTTTTTTCCTGTGGGGTAACTTAAAGATCAAAAATTTATAAAACTCAACCAGAATCTCTAAATGATTTACGTTAACGGATCATTGATGAATGTTGGAACATTACACCTAAAATGCTTCAGAACGTCTGAAACCGTTTTAAACAAAACCTGTATGACTGCATGGAAGCAGGAGGCCAATATTTTGAACACTTGTAAAATTAAAAAGTAAGTAAGTAAAATAAAAGAAAGTTTTGAATGTAAATGTTCTCGTTATTTGAAATCATCCCCCCTTCGTAAGGTTACCCTTTCCAAAAACTAAAAGCTGTCTTAGAAGGAATGAAGATTTTCCATTAAAAAATTTAAAGATGCTAAAACAATTGTTTTTTCAATGTTGACTAGTTATTAAATTTAAAATTATTTTCTCGAAAACTACTGCATCAAATTCAAAAAATTAGGAAGCGTTAAAACACATATATAGATAGTGATAAGGTAATATATTTATAAATAATACATTTTATTGTAGGTAAAAGTCGCAAAGTACGCAGAGCGTTTTTGAACCTAAAAAACAAAGAAATATAAATTATTTTTTTTTTTTGTAATGACTTTTACTTATTACCATGACAAGTAGAATACAGTTCTACTAGCAGAGTCAAAAATCAATATAATGTCATTAAAGAATGGCCGTTACGGGAAATTATTGTGACCAGTAAAAAACTTTCCTAATAAACCTTTAGTATAGTAGCAATAAATTTATTTAACCCTGCACATAAAAATAGGGCTTATAAAATTCTTGTGATAGCCTTAAATAGAAAAGAAAATATTTTTCTTTATCTGGAACAGTTTTTGTGTAAGTGAGGCAAAACCTAAAGAACGGTGAATCGCAAATACGAAAACTATTTAAAGACAAAAATTTTGAAGCTACACTTGTGGTAAAAAATAGGGCCTGGGCTGCTTTTAAAAGTAACGGACAATCGCACTTCAAAGATTTAATTAAAAAACATATCCAATCTTCCACGACGTTAGGCTGCAACATGTCTAAGCCATGAAGTCTTATTTTTAAATTTCTAGATGGGTGTATTAGATAAACCTGTTAAAATTTGCAACAGAATCGCTAAAAGCAACAGATTTGACTTATACTTCACTTTCTATATTAACGCGACTACATTGAACCCTCATGAAAAAGTGTATTATAAAATGTATTTTAAATTGTATAATTTTTTTCTTAATTTACTAGATTATACGTAAACGGTTTAATCGCTCATTTAGATTTCCAAATTCAAACAATACGTTTAGAAACAATAAAATAAGCAATTTTTGTACCTCCCATTAAGTCTAAAGGTTAGATTATACCTAAATAGCAAGTAAGAAAAGAAAACGGACACGAGATCCCTCCCCCCTCCATTGAACTCAGAAAAATAAGACGATATTTTTTTGTTATCTTGGGACAGTCCACGACGGCTGATGCCTAAGTACTAACGTACCGTGGGTGTCTTCAGTGTGGTGAGAGGGAGTTTGTTCACACGGGACTTAAATTTTTGGAGATTGGGAGGAGAAGGAAAAACTTCTGCGGGCAGCAGGTTCCATAGTCTTGACACTCTAGGGATAAAGGAACGAAGAAAGCGGGAAGTTCGGGGCCTCTTAACTGAACTGTAAAAGGATGCATAAAAGTTGCACTACGTGTTGCTCTGTTGGGAGCTGCCAGAGAAGGAATTATACTGGCCAACTCCTCTGAGCAGAAGCCGTGAAAATACCTATTAAGACGAACAGCTCTTCTTTGAATGGAGTCCAGAATGCTAAGTGTTGTAGGGGACGCCATTCCCCAGACATGAGAACAATATTCTAAAGAGGGTCTGATTTGGGATACATGCAAGTGTACAAATTGGAAGAAGAGAAATATTTTCTGGCTCGGAAGAGAAATCCAATCTTTTTGAAGCTGCCGAAGTTTATGGATACAATGTGTTTGTCCCAAAGTTGAGGTTATTCTCAAAAGTAACGCCGACAAGATTAAACGACTCTTTGTTCTGCAGAACTTGGCCGCTCATATGTAAGGGATGAGCATTTGCAGATTTTTTTTCGCGACAGGGAACATGACTGTGTTTTCGAGGCATTTAACTGAACAAGATTTTTGGTGCCCCAATCCAAGATAAGTTTGAGGTCTTGTGAAAGAGATATCTGCATTGACCTGCGCTTGGTTTCGAAATCAGGATTACACGGTGGCTTAACAAATTGAATACTAGAGTGGAGGGTACTATGGGTCAGCAAAACTATGAATGGGATTGATTGTGGAAGAGAGAAGATCGTTAATGTGTAGAAGAAACAGCGTGGGTGCCAGCACTGAGCCCTGGGGCACCCCAGCATTAATTTGGTAGAAGCTGGAGGAATGACCATCTACACTAACTGATATATTTCTATTAGAAAGGAAACCGGAAAGCCAAGAGCAAAGCTTAGGTGGAAGACCGTAAGAAGGAAGTTTGTTAAGAAGCCCATCATGCCAGACCTGATCGAAAGCTTTGGATATGTCAAGAGCAACGATCTGGGATTCACCAAAAAACTCAAGGGACTTGTTCCAGTTGTGCGAGACAAAGGAAAGAAGATCAGCTGTGGATCTACTGTGACGGAATCCATATTGTCTATCATGTAAGATCTTATGTTTTTCCAGATACTTTAAGATTTGGGAATTAATGAATTTTTCCATTACTTTGCAAACAACTGAAAGAAGAGATATAGGTCTATAGTCGGAAGGGAGACTTTTGGGTCCTTTTTTTTTTGGGGGCAGGTTGCACACGTGCAGCTTTCCAACTCTCCGGAATGCCCGTGTTGTAAAAGATCTGAAAGAGGCGAATTAAGATGGGTGCAAGCTTGGGAGCACATTTTTTTAAGACGATTGCTGGTATGCCATCCAGCCCAGACGATTTTTTAGTATTAAGAGAAGAAAGAATACGCTTGATCTGTTTAACTTTAAAAATTATATCGGGCATTTTATGAGAAACAGGGACAACTGTTGGAAGGAAAAGATTAGTAGGAGGATCGAGCGTAGAATGGGCAGCAAATTGTTTGGCAAATAGTTCGGCTTTTCCTTTGGAGGTAGAGACAATTCCATCTTCAGAGATTAGGGGTGGAAAAGAATTTGTGCAAAAGTTCTGACTAATATTTTTGGCAAAGGACCAGAAAGCTTTACTGCCATTTGAGCAAGAGAGAACTTTATCTTTTATTCGATTGTTAAAATGGTCTTTTAAGTCTGATTATACTGATTTCTCGCTTCGATGCTAGCCTGTCGATTTTCGGGACAGGGGTTTTAAAGAAACTTTTTGTGGGCTTGAATTTTTAAAAGTCTGGTTTTGTCACAGGATTTAGAAAACCACGGTTTGTGATTTGAAGTTATGGGGTTCTTTTTAGTGTGGGGAATAGAGGTCTCAATGCCTAGTTGAATTGTTTCGGTAATTTGTTTACAAATTTCGGAAGGATGAAATGTAGAAAAGCAGGTAGGATCCCAAGGGTAGCTGGCAAAGAAATCTCTCAGACCATCGCAGTCGGCCGAATTGTAGTGCCAGACAGTTCGTGGCGGCATGCTTTCAGTTGCCTCAAAATGAGTGGAGTAAGATACGGTTACCAAACCATGGTCAGAGCGACCAAGGGGAGCAGTTACTGATGCTTGATAGAGTTCGGGGGTGGAAGTAAGAAAGAGATCTAGGGGGGTTTGAATTTTTGGGTGGGAACCCTAGGAAAGTAGGTGGTTCCATAATTAGATTGGTGAGCGAGTTGCTGATTGCGAAATTTTCTGCTGCTCTGCCTTGTGTATCAGTTTTTGTAGATCCTAGCCAATCCTTTTATGAACATTAAAATCCTCGAGAACGATTACTTCGGCCAATGGAAACTGGAAATAATATTGTCGATCGTTATTGAAAGGAAATCAAAGAGCTCGTTGTAGGAATTGTCGGACGGGGACCGGTATATACAGCAGATAAATTTGGTAGAAGATCTAAAAGAAAGTTTAAGACAAAGAATATCAGGCCTACCCGATTCGAGGTTAGAAACGCTAGCACAAGCCAGGTCGTTGCGAACGTAAGCACAAACGCCGCCATGGGGTCGAAAAGATGAAAAGAGTTCATAACCTGGGAAAAGAGGTGGTTGGTTGCTGTTTTGGGACTTACTTGGGTTTCGGTGAGAAATAGTATGTGGGGTTTGGAGGATTGAAGATAATGGTGAACAGAGTTTACGTTGGAGTTAAGCCCACAGTATTTTGTGAAGGATATTAGACTTTTCAATGAAAGTGGCCTCCAAATGTACCCTCGCCCGGAGAACCGAATGGAGGGTATTTTTACCTCCGGATAACTTTACGTTCGGGTGTGCCATCATCATTATTTCCAAATTTTAGTAGAGTGGAAAAAAAAAAGAAAGAAAAAGAAAAAGAAAGAAGAGGAAGAAGGAAAACTAAAAGAGGAAGAAGGAAGAGGAAGTAGGAAAACTGACTCACCGCCCAAAACTCGAAACGTCCTGAGACTTCACGAGTCCTTTAAAGGGCAAGTGGGGTGGTACCGCCTCAGGCGAGGAAAGCTCCTCTACCACCTACTAGATCCTAAGAGAAACACTTATCCTAAGAGAAACACTTATGTAACATAATTACCAAGTTATTTTTAAATTTTGGCCTTTTAAAGTACTGAGATCTGAAATTCTGTCAACAACTTTAATTCACTCTTTTTTAACTTATCAAGTTTTTAACCATCTGTATTAATAAAAAAACGTAATAACGAAAAAATGCGTTAATGCAGACAAATCCGCAGAAAAATTGTGGACAGAAATTGGTCTAATTTTAGATCTTAGTACTTTGAGAGACTAAGATTTTTGGATAGGACTTTGGCCTTTATTTTACATAAGGATTTTTGGTGGGATTATTAATCAAGCGAAATACCTTTTTAAAAAAAAAATCAAAATAATAAAATTTTGAAAAGAAGCTATTTCTCGGTAAAAACAACGACGGTTTTAGTAAAAAATATTGCTTAAAATATTTTAAAATAAAATCACAATTTTTTTGCGGCTTACCATTAAAAATTCGACCACAACATGAATTATTTTACACAGATAATCACTATGGGATAATAATTTTAAAAATATATAAAATAATCACTTTTTGGGAAATTAAAATTTTAAAAATATATAAAAAATCAAAACAAAGTTATTTAAAGGGAATTAAAATTACCTTTTTAATTTTTATTTGTCTTTATGAGTAAGATTTTCATAAAGCGTACATCAAAGTAGTTTCCTAATTTGATTTTTATTGCTCATTCACAGTAATAAAGCTATTAATATAAATTAATAAGCGAGTAAAATAGGAAATTTTATGGCTGCAGCTATACTTTCCAAAAATATACTAAAATTATTACTTAAAATGTAATTTTAATAATAAAATTTTACCTATTGTTGTCTTATACTGACCCTAGAATAGGAACCTTTTTAAATATTGAATTGAGGTGTCCGTTACTTTGTGATAGTTCATTTTTAACTAGTAAATGAAAAACTTTTTATTTTTTATTTTTTATAGTAAATTAATCATAAATAGTTTCCTTTTTTATATTATTGCTTATTCACAAATAAAGCTTTATTTAATAAGCAGTAGTACTACGAAACTGCAGTCACTGTTTTATAAATTAATTAATATAGTGATAGTAAACAAAGTAAAAACTGTGTTCTTATTTACTAGTTAGAAACCTTTATTATTTTTGTTTTTTGGAAATAAAAATATTATTTTAATAACAATGGCCATTTAGCATAATATTAAGGAAAACAAAGCATGTTTTAGTGGCAAATATGAAAATTCTTGCTTATGTTTTAGATTTTTTTGACGTGACCGTTTTGTACAATTAATGTAGTATATTTTTTTAAGTGGTTTTGGTTATCTACCGATAGCGTTGACCAAAAGCAACTTTTGTTCCTTTTTTTTGTAATAATTGTTTACTTGTTCTTAAATTCTAAGGTAGGTTTAGTGATGAGCAGCAAGACCAAGACCAAAACCGGGCTGTCTGGTCTTGGTCTTGGTCTTGCTGGTCTTGCTTTTTTGGGTAGTAATAGTTTAAACTAACAATCTTGAATAAAAAAATATATTTTTTTAATACTTACAAATAAATAAAGATGAGATCAAATTTTTTTTTTTAAAATTTTAAAAAAACCAATTTTAACCTTACATGCATATTTAAATTTTTTGATTAAAAAGGATATTTTAAATGTAGGGCTTTATTTATTTATAGCGCTTCATTTTAGTGATAGGAAATATTTAAATTTTCTTTGAAGAAGCATATAAAATTACAATACTGAGTATTTAGGGCAGAATTTTTTTATTTCAACCAGATGTGAAATTTCCATGAAAATGATTCTGATATGTAAACATTGGTTTCTAATTAAAAAAAGGTTTTAGAAAAACATTTGTTCAAATAAACTTTCTATGTTCAAATTAGTCAAACATTTGCCGTACAAAGGTTGTACAAATACTTTATAAACATTCTGCATATAAAAAGGCTGATAGTGCGACAAAAAAATCGATATCCGAAACCGTTCATAATTGTAACTGAATATACAAAACTATAGAAAAAAGGGTGTAAAATGTAAAATTATTTTCTATTTCAAAATTTTCCAAAAATCCACTACCACTCAAGAAAACTTCCTTATTTTACTTTTAACCTAAAATAGAAAAATTATAGCAAAAAAAATTTATTTAAAAAATCGCTACCCCGTATATTATGCTGAAATTCTGAACTGTCAAAAGGTAAAATGTCGATGTAGATGGTTTTTATATATCATTTTCGGTTTTGACAAAAATTGACGTCATCATTATGCTTTGGCATTGTTTTTTACTTTTCCGTCTAAAAAACCCGGGAAATGAAATTAAAATCCATTTATATAAAAAAAATATTCCTAATAAAATGACAAATATATCTTTTATTAAACCATCACTTTTACATTTATATCTTAGTTTAAGGGAAAAGCATCTAATGATGCCACTTCTTATAGTGTGGCACAAAGATAATGTTTTCCTGGATTTTGGAAATTTTTCATCCAGTAAGTGGCATCCCTAGATACCTAATTAAAAAACATTGGGAATAGGTAAGTAATTTTCAGCTTCTATAACTTTTGTACTTTATTTTTTCTCTGTCGAAAACGGTTTTGGAGATATCGAGCTTTGTAGGACCATTGAGTCACAATCTTATTATTTTTGAAACATGTTACTGAATCTACTAGTTATAGTTTTTAGATAATTTTTTTAAAAAAACGAATTGATCGATTTAATTATTTATTTTATTAAAAAAAAAACCTGTTGCTCATAAAATAATCGCCTTTAGACAGTTCTTGACACATTTTTTGTCATGTCTGTATGAAATACCTCTGTATATTGAATATAAAAATTGAATATTAAAATTTTAAAAAAAAAAGTGACAAAAGTGCAAGCGTCTTGCAGGTCGGTCTTGGTCTTGCGTAGTCTTGCACCCCTCGGTCTTGGTCTTGGTCTTGGTCTTGGTCTTGGTCTTGCAAGGAGAAGGCGGTCTTGGTCTTGGTCTTGGTCTTGCTGCAAGACAAGACAAGACCGCAAGACCAAGACGTCTCGCTCATCACTAGGTAGGTTGCTATACTGGGAGTTATCCTTAATAGTTCACAAGTTCACAGTAACTTTTTGGAAAGACCGTCCGTCCTAATCCCCAAGACATAATCCAAACCTCTTCGTTTTAGCTGTGGAACTGTTTATATTTTAACAGTTGTCTTTGTGTAATAAAAAATATAATTACTTACGAAATTCCAAAAAAAAAATTAAAACACATATTTACAATAAAAACTCGACAGTTCCAGTGCTCTTAAGAAAATGTTAAAGTATTTGTCAATTTAAACCACAACTGTCCATTCCACCTCATATAAGCGATTGAACATCAAATTTGCATGTAATTTTGCCACAGGAAGTTTAGGGAAATTCAAACTTTAATCTATATCCCAACAAATCGTATGCTCCAGAGTTATAAATCGATTAAATAAATAACGATTATGTCGGATGCAGGGAGTTTATTTAAACATAGGAAAGTTGAAAATACAGACAAATGTACGGTATTTACTCGGTAAGTAATAATTTTTTATTTTTTTATTGTCTAAAACATATTTTTAACAAATAATCTTTTTAGAATCCATATTAAGACATTGCAGCATCAAATTAACTTTTAGATTTCCTTAGAATCCGTATTATTTCGTCATGTTTATATGCATGTTTGTCAAATTAACTTTTCTAAAACATGTTTTTATACAAAGAACTTTAAATCAGTAATTGTAAATATCTTTCTTTTCGCTTACAAATTTAAGTATAGTACCATAAAAAATAGTTGTAATAAAACCAAAAATCAAGCTTTCTGTCTATAATTTAGATATATTTATTATATGTATACAGGGTGTCCGGAAAATACGTGTACAACGTTTGATGACAGACTCCGGGCGTCAAAATAAATCTATTAAAGCGAACTTACCTATATCCAAAATTGCTTCAATTAGCCTGCAGAGGGCATCAAAGATTTAAAAAAAAACTTAGATTTTCTAAATTTTTCAAAAACGTGCAAGTCAATTTCAATAATTTTTGGTGATGACTCTCGGGCTATAAAATGACGTTTGCTGTTGGCACAGTTATCCACTCTACTTAACCTAAAGTATTACAAACGTGACGTCATGTGAACTCATATCTTCGGATTTTTTATGTCATTGACTTACTGATAAATTAAATACTATTTTTTGATAAAACAATGTATTTGGAAGTTTTTTCATCTCTTTTAAAATTTTGCTAGGATAAGTGGTTATGCCAGAAAAAATCACTATCAATTACGTGCTCGGGCATAATATTTTATTAATAAATAAAAACTGATTAAAACAAACATTAATTAGGAAAATGTGCAAAATGACCACCATTTTGTTAAATACACTTATTTGCACATCTTAAAAAATGAACTTAAACTTTATTTAATGTCTCGGGATTATTAAGATGGTTGCTTGCATTTAAAATTCGTTGCTATAATTTTTCGCGCGTGTTCACAGGAGTCTTATCAATTTTGGTTTTAAGAGCACCCTACAAAAATAAATCACACATATTTAGGTCCGGAGAACGTGGTGGCCATCGTACTGGTGCATCATCGCCTCTTCCAATCCACCTATGAGGGTATTGGTCATGAAGGTATCGTCGAACAGCCACGGAAAAATGAGGTGGCGCTCCATCATGCATATACCACAGTCCCTGCCGAATTGTAAGGGGCAAATTTTCCAAAAGAATTGGCACAGTTTTTTGCAAAAAATTAAGATAAATATTTTCATTTAATTTGTCTGGTAATATTACAGGACCAGTAAGGTATCGATCGATAATACTCTGCCCAAATATTTATTTTAAATTGATGTTGCTGGTGGGTAACTTTAATGGCATAAGGATTTTCATCGGCATAAACATGTTCATTGTATGGGTTGGTAGCTCCTGATCTTGTAAAGGTAAATAATATTTTCTTACTAAAATTTAGATCATGAATTTTTTCGTTCCGAATAAATTGACAAAATAGGAGCCGCTGGGGAGGATCAATGGGCAAAAGTTCCTGAACTGTTTGGGTGTGATACGGTGCAACAATTGTTCTTTTAAAATATCATTTACGGTGGTTTTGGAAACCGCCAACTCACTTTCCAACCGGCGTGTACTCTTAACAAAATTTCCTCTTCGTTTTCAACAGTTCGAGTTGTCCTATTACGACCCCTACCTTCAAATTTTTGTTTAAAGCTACCCATTTCCCGAAGACGACGTTCAATACTTGCAAATGTTTGGTGATTTGGTATACGGCGGTCAGAAAATCTCTCCATGTAAACCCTAACACTTTGACGTCCATTTCCTTGGCAAACCGTAACCAAAAGCAGTAACTTTCAGAAGTTGTCCATATTTACCGTAATAGTAAAAGATTTTAGAAGTTAAAAGAAGTGGCCTTAATGTTCAAACTCTGACATCAATTTAGCACACAACACAAAAACATAATGAAAACACCAGCAAACAATGTTTAGTAATAACCTTTTATTACAATTAATAAAATATCTTGCCCGGACACATAATTGAAAATGATTTTTTCTGGCATAACCAATTATCCTAGCAAAATTTTGCAGGAGATGAAAAATCTTCCAAATACATTGTTTGACCAGAAAATGGTATCTAATTTATCAGTAAGTCAATGACATAAAAATCAGAGGATATAGGTACATATGACGTTACGTTTATAATACTTTAGGTTAAGTATAGTAGATAACTGTGCCAACAGCAAACGTCATTTTAAAGCCCGAGACTCATCACCGAAAAATATTGAAATTGACTTGCACGTTTTTGAAAAATTTAGAAAAAACATTTTTTTTTAAATCTCCCCCTCTGCAGGCTAATTGAAGCAATTTTGGATATAGGTAAGTTCGCTTTAATAGATTTATTTTGACGCCCGGAGTCTGTCATCAAACGTTGTACACGTATTTTCCGGACAACCTGTATATCATTTTTTGTTGTGGCAAATTTATGTATTTAAAATTCTTATTGGGTGCTCGCAAAAAATTCCTTTCTTTTTACTTTACAAGATGACACCGCTTCAATTCTGGTCCCGGGGCATCGACCTGAGTGTGCTTAAAAAGTATTGACCCCTACGAACTGGCAGATCGCCTAAAAGGAAACACAACAAAGCCAGAAAATCCCCAAAAATCAAAATACCTTTCTACGTTTTGATAACAAAAAACTACTAAAATATAAATGCGATATAAAATTGAAGGTAATTGGGATTTAAAATTGAAGTTGTTATCTTACTATACATATTTTAATATAAAACTTAGACATTTTAAGAGCGTTTGGTCAAAATTTATTATAATATTACGTCAAAAACACTTAAGTTTTAGCAAAATTTTTATAAATAATTTAATCTTAAAAACGGGGGTAGTTTTGCCACCGAAACTTAAATGAGTATTTTGATTTTTGGCTTTTCTTAAGGGGATTCCAATCTTTATTTTGTTCTGCTAGTTTATAGGGTTTAAAGGTGTTTAAACGCAGTCGGTTTTATACTTGAGGACCAGTACCGAAGCGGGCCCAACTTGGAGGAAGGACTTTTTATGATTTAATATGTTTCAAAAACCTACTACTCTTAAGGGAAAATGTACCATAATTTTTAAATACGCATTAATTTAAAAAGCTTGCCTTAAACAATGCACCAATTCTAGTTCTTATACAGAAAAAAGAAAAGGTTAAGGTAACAAAAAAACATAATTATACTAAAATCTTGAACTTCCATTGTCTTTATTTGTTAAGTGATACACTACGTTTCGGTTAGTGATGTATCTCCAACCGTTTTCAAATGATTACTGATTTTCACTTAAAAACGGTTAAAGATACATCACTTACTGAAACGTTGTGAATCAATTAACAAATAAAGACAATGGAAGTCCAAGATTTTAGTATTATTGAAACCATTACATTGTCTAACACTTTAAAAAACATTAATTCAACCGAATTATTTAGTATAATATAAACAACCACATTATTCGGTTTAATCGATCTTTTGAAATTTTAAAATTTTTATTAGCTGATATGCCTTAATTAATCATATATTCGGTTAACTTGAACTATTCCATGTGGTAGGTAGGTTTAAAGTGAGTGGGTATAACACCCTTCCACCGCGACCGATCGGTTTATTGTGGCTTACACCCTTTTATATTTCTCCCACCAGGTCCAGACTCCTAATAACTCTGATGATCCTGTTGGGAGAGAGATCTTTTACCTTCCCCGGCAACAAGGTGTCATTGCCGAGGATTGCGAATTTTAGTCGTGCCAGTGCTGGGCACGAATACAGTATGTGTTCTGCCGATTCATCCCCCTCCATGCACATGTGGCACTCGGCGTCTTCCGCTAGGCCGATCTTGTGCATGTGGTATTTTAATCTGCAGTGTCCCGTGTACAGTCCCACTAGAGTTTTAAGGTGAACCCTTGATTGCTTCAGTAGTTTGACAGTACATTGTTGGTTCGGTGGGCTTATGAAGGCCTTCGAGTGTCTGAGACCCGGATGTCCATGCCAGTACCGAAGATTTTCTCTTTGTGTCCAAGCTGATATGAACTGCTTGGCCGTGCCATAAGATATACCGATGACCGGTTCCGGCCCTGTGAATTTTGTTTCCGCCCCCCTCTTGGCAAGGAGGTCTGCGGATTCATTACCCCCTAGGCCGGTGTGTCCAGGTATCCACAGTAGTGTAACCTTATTGTTTTGACCCAGTTTGATTAGCGCATCCTTGCAATTCCAGACGGTTTTCGAATTGCACCAAGTGGTAAATTAAACAAGTAAAACCTTAAAATTACCTTTTTTACAATTTAAGTTTACAATGTTGTTAGGTTAAATTAACCAATCGATACACTTAAAGGAATCAAACTAATAGATTTAAATTTATCAATCTTCTTAAAACTCATTACACCCAAAATAAAAGATTTCATGCTAAAACACTTATGTTTTTACAGGATAAATGTGTTTTCACCTTCTCTTTAGTATGTTTTCACGTTTTTTTAGTAATTGTTTTTATTTAAAGCACTTTAAAGAAAATTATACTTTTACTTTTGAAATTTACCTAAAAACTAAACTATTGAAAGAACCAGCCTATCAAATTTAACATTAAATTTAAAAAAAAAATTGAAAAATATATTTAATAAAGAAAATGAAAAATGTATATTAAAAAACCTGTAATCCAAGTAGATGTTGTAGTACATATTATAACTGTAAGGTTACTCTTTTATTCTGTAAGTAGCACCTTTAATTACTCTGAAACAGGGTAAAAATCCTAAAAAGTAAAGTATTAGGAACGTTTGTGCAGTTACAAGGTTAGGTGAAAGTGGGGCGTCATAATTAAAAAACCAGGAAGTTTCGACAATAAGTGACTTTAGATTTATGATAATTGCCCCAAAAAAATGAACTATAATAAATTTAAATACAATCAACGATGGGCCCGATAAGTATCAAATTACCCATTTGCAAAAGGATTTTACCAAACTATTGTGGTAATTTATATTCTTTCAGTTTGGGCCTCTTTCCCACTCAGCGCCACAATTTCACAATAAATCGTAATTTAATAATGTTGTCTGCTATTTTGTTTTTAACAGTTATTATACTTAAATTTAATTAAATCAGCTTAAATGAGTACTAGCATTTAAAATATTTTTTTTGTTTTTTAAGAAACAACGACTAAAGATCAGACAAATTTTATTTTTTATAAAGATTTGTATTTTAACCTTCTAATCTTTACTAAATATTTATACAGAGGAAAAGGATCTTTAAAGCATTTTGTAGTGAACGAAATCGGGAGTTCCATAACAGACACATGTTTATTAGAACTCACAGAACAAAAATTGCTTTCCTAATCGGCGGTAATGCCGATCTTTAAAAAAATATCAATTATTTGTTTGCACAAACAAAAATTAAAATTAATCCAAAAAAAAACACAAAAATTTAAAAAAACACATTAATATTTTGGTGACAGGTCAGACACCGTTTTCAAGGTATAAAATAAGTTTTAAAATATACATTAAAGAAATACTTAAATAAAACTTGTTTAAAAGTTTTAAAAAGCCTGGAAATTTTGGCGTAAAGTCAGAAATGACGAATTAATTGTTTTAACAAGTACATTTATTATTTTTAAGAGTAAAAATGGTGGGTAACTAATTGTTTTTAAAGTTTTCTAAAACTACGTTAGATCTGCATAATAACAGTAAACCCCAAGGTAATGTCCAGGCTGACATGGGAATGCAAAAAAGCACTGGAAGTCCTGGGAGAACGCAACAGGGTAACTCTTCTGTGGTACCAGGACATTCAGGGAATGAAAGGCACTAAGGATAAACGAGATATGGATCATCCACACCATACTTTGGACCAGAACCTGCCCTTGAAGTGACCAAAATCACAGCACGAGGATAGACCAGGGAATGAATCCGAAACAATCAGGAGAAATACTGGAAGAACCTCAGTAGAATAGGACATGGAAAAAGTTTCATAAGGGGCCCATCCAAAAGAACAAAGAAAGAACTACTCAGACAAAGTAGAAAAAGACTTTGCATAACAGTAGAGCTGCTAACAGGGCACGATAACCTAAGAGGACACCTACAAAAGATAGGCTTATACAATGGAGACCCAAGTTGCAGAATATGCGACGGGGGGAAAGAAACAGCCTACAATATACTGTGCGAAGACTTGTAAAAGGAACAAGACTAATGGAAGGATTGGTATAAAAGATAATGGGAGATTAGGCATAAAAAGCCCAAAACGCTGCGCTGCCTCACGCGGGGAATCAAGACGGCTCCCAGGAAAGAAGAAGAAGAAGAAACTACGTTAGCATTAAGCGAAGACACGATTCACTATGTATTATTTAAATAAACTGATACACATGCTTCACAGTTATTTTTTTATTAACTGCATATAAGGGTTTTTCAATTTTTTACTTTCCTTAAGTAGCTTTTTACCAAAACCAAAGGCGTTTCAATTTATACTGTAATTATAATCAAATTTGCGACCAATGCTAGAATTTCTCGCATATTTGGTACGTGGCCTAAAGAATATTTTGTAATAAATGAATTTGTCACAAAACATATCCGAAAATCGTTTTTAAAACTTTATACACAACAACTAGCATTAAAAATAGCTTTTTAGCTAAAAGCGTACTGTTAGAATACTTATTGTGGGTTATACACTGTAACAGTGTATTTTGTCATTTTCTTTATTTTCTACAGGTAAACTAAATTAATTTTTTAATTGCATATTATTTTGTAAATCTACACAAGATCAAATGTTTTTATTATTTTATTTGTCAAAGTAGACCTAACACGTAAAAATTCCATTTGTGATATAAATTATGTATAAGATTAGCGGAATTTTAAGCTCTGCATCTAGTTTAACCACAACTGTCCTATTCACCTTATATTACCAATTCAACTCTCAATTTGCATGACATTTCTCCCGCCGGAAGTTGACAGAATTTCGAACTTTAATCTGTGTCCCAACAACTTGTTAACTCCGAAGTTACAAATCGGTTTAATGAATAATGATCCTGTCGAATGCAAATGGTGTATTTAGACATGTCCCAGAAGGGAATAATATTATTTTATAATTTAAAATTTAAAATATGGATGTCTTATATAGCAATAAGTTGTTTTCTTCCAAAGTTAAATGTTTGTTTTAAATAAAATTTTTAGATGTATATAGGGCCTAAGCATAGGTCTTTAAAAAGTGGTTTATTACAAAAATTAAGAAAATATTTAGGACGGTAAATATGATTTCCAAATATATTGGGTAATAAAGAAATCCGGGCACCTTGTAAGCTATGTTTTATTTTGACAAATTGACGTAACAAATACCGTAGAAATTTAAGTCTAGCAGATTACTACTATAAAAATAAAAAGAAAGGTAGATTCTAGGGCAAGATGCTGTGATTCATGGTTGGAAAAGCTCACACAGATCCAGAGACATAGCGTAATTCAGTAAAAAAAAAGTTACTGAAATTATTGTCGAAAACTGTCGGCTTTAAGAGATCGCTTTTTCGTCACCAGATGGATAGAGAATCACCAAAGTTATCAGATTTAACGAAAAAATAATTTTGCTATCGAATTTGAAATCAATAAATATTTTCAGTAACGGTTTATTGTTGTACTTAGGAATGTTGTTGAATCTGGGTTCAACGGCAAAGAGGTACGAAATCAACAGTTTTTCTCCTAATAGGCATATTTACCACATTGCTGAAGTTATGGTGTGGGGTGTCATTGTTTATGACTAATGGTCTTTTATACAGCTTTATCAGAAGTAACTTAACCACACTGGTACGTTGATTAAATTCCAGAACCCAATTTGAAGACATATTTTAAAATAATTTTAAATTCGATTGCTTAGCCAAATAATGCCTAACTGCACATGTCCTAATTAACAGGGGACTGCTTTGAGGTGACTAAAATCAATATTTTAAAAAGCTCCTAATACAGTGGTGGCAAGTAAAGGAGGGCTTTAGGACGCCGCCCTATCAGAAAAAATTATAATCGTACAATATTGTTTAGATTCCATTTTTATTTTTACCATAAATAAATTAAATAAATATAGACTTATAAATATGTTTATTATATTTATTTAAAATATATAAGTGTTAAGTCAAAAATTTGAAACAAATTATCTACACGAAATATTTACCTTCTTTTTGGCTAGCCCTCGTACTAGATCCGAGATACAGCTAGGCTCTCGAAAAACCGTACATGGACGGTAAAGCTTGGAATTTGCAACATACGTTGCAGTGTTCGGGTGTTTATTCCTGCCTTCGCTTTAATAACAACCTGACCTTTTTTTATTATCAGTAAAAACACTATTATTGATACTTTTAAGAATATTGTTTAGGCTTTAAAAATATAGGTTACCATTCCAATGACTACATCAAAAATTGAAGGGTGTTCTTAACCTTAAAATTAATCAAAAGTGTTTTGGGAAACACTATGGACAAAGAAAGACTAAATGCTGTTGTAATGCCCTCTCTTCAAACCAATTATAGGTGACATTTTGATCTTTAATGGAAAAGTGACTAAAAGTTTTTTGCTGACAGGAACAGAACAATGAACTTGCATTTTATAAAAATATGTTGGTGTGTAATTGCATATATAACAATCTTAATTATAACCTGTTTGTGCCTAAAATATCCAAATGGGACATTACCTATCTAAATGGTGTGTATGATGTATGTTATTTATTGTTTTTGCATATTGAGTTAGACGACTCCTTAATTATAGCTACATGTCTAGGACATTATGGGTAAATAAATCCTAAATTTATAACGGCCTTCTTAAAGACTGGATTTTCATAAGCTTTAGGTGGCCTTTAATCAAATACCATAAAAAATATTAACCCTTTTTAAAACGATGTCTAGTCAAAGCGCCATCGCAACCTATAAAACTAGCTTATTTCTACGAAAATAAATAAAAATTTTGATAATTTCCTCTGTGTTAGTGTCATTCTATACACTTATACAAAGCAGAGTTTTTTATTGGTACCCTATTTTGCTTAATTGAAGTACACCTGAGCGCCTTTAAATCCAACTTTCAAACACGCGTGTGTTTTAAAAGCTACATTAGTGCATCAATCAACAACACGAGAAATATGTGAAGTCTAAGATGACATTATCAACCTTTAACTTTGAATTTTGGTACGTGTTAGGCATTTTAAAGAAAAACAATTATTGATCTGATATAAGTACTTTACGTACGTCAAATAAAATATAACTATAACAAATGTTTTAAAAGCAATAAAAAATAGCATAAAGTATACGTGGATAAGTGGTCTTACTCCAGTCAATCTAGTAATTCAAAGGTACATAAATTTGCATCAAGCTGAAAGTGAGTAAAATTGTTTAAAACATAATAAAAAATAACATTTAAAAATTCTCCATCGTTCCGGTACGTGGAAAAAAATTGAATCCAGGTTTTTTTGCGATTTTCATTAAAACGGAAAGTTTCATCGTAAAACTACTTTAAATACAAATTGTAGACCATAAAATTATCTATAAAAAAGGTATCAAGAATTATTTTCCCAAAAACCACCGTTCCTGAGATATAACGATTTAAAAAGTTGTAAGCGTCATTGTATGCATAAGTACGTCACGTATATACATCTCTGTAGCTGTAATATAAGTAAAAATATTTCTCTATCGGTGATTGTACCTTACATTTAAAATATAAAATATACATAAGTATAACTATGAGAATATCAGGTAAAACAAAACCCAGTCCCTTAATTTATACGCTAGTGTATGAGCTCCTAAAAAACTAACTGCTTAGAAGTATCGATATGCATGTTTTATTAAGAACACTCAAAATAAAAAACAAGGTCAATTAGCTTGTCTTCCTCCTACCTCAATTGCTGCTCACCAACATATTTTTCGGGTATATTACCAAGTTGGCTTGGTTATCAGCTAGACCCAAAAGATTGGGGTTGGAAGTTGGTCGATAATACATAAGAACCAATTCAGACTTTACTCCCACCTGCACCGGAAAAACTGCTAAACACAATTTTTTGCAACTGTGAAAAGGGATGCAGTGCTAAATGTAGATGCAAAAAAGTTAGACTGTTTTGTTCTTTGGCATGCAGTAATTGTCAAGGCCGGTCGTGTTCTAATGTTGAATCACCATCAGCAGAGGATTCGTTTGATACTGACGAACAGACATGCGATACATCGCTATTGACGGAATCCACTTACACCCAGGATGAAGAAGAAGAAGGAAATGAAGAAGAAGAAGAAGATTAAGAAGAAGAACAACAAGCAGAAGTTATTGAAGATTATGAATAGGACGAATAAATTTTTCCAATGTTTTATTTTTAAATTTTCATTGCTTTTATTAATTCCATCTCTTGCGAGTATCTGTAATATCATGCAATAGTTTCCAATTAAACAAAATTACAACAGACCTATGCAATAGGCTTACTGGGAAAACAACGTTAAAAAAAACTCGTTAAGTACACTACCTCAGAGGTGGCGTGGAAACGGGTGCATACAATGACTCTTACAACTTTTGAATCGTTATATCTTAGGAACGGTGGCTTTAAGGAAAAAAATATATTTAGCTTTTTTATGGATAATTTTATGATCTACACTTTTTTGTCTAGGGTAATTTTTTAATTAAATTTTACCGTTTTAAAGAAAATCACGAAAACCCCATTTTTTGACCGTTGACCTCGAGTTAATTTTTTTCCACGTACCGGAACGATAGGGAATTTTAAAATGTTATTTTTAATTATGTTTTGAAAAATTTTACTACTTTCAGCTTGATGTAAATTTGTGTACCTTCACTCTTGTTTTTTGGTCTAATTTGACCGGACTATCTTGTTAATATTAAACTTGGAAACCGTTACAGGTAATTATTTTCTTTATTAGTTTAGCGGTAAGTATCTCAAATACCACAATAAAATCCAAAGTTTTTGATGGGGCAATGTTTTTTTAAATATATAGTTTAAGTTGTACCTGGACAACATATTCAAAACACTCTGTACCTATTAAGGCATGCTAAAAATTAGGCCTCTGATATATTAATCAGATATAAAATTTTCAGCTGTTTTCTGTTTGCTGCTATTCCTTTTATCTATAAGTAGGTTATTTAAAAAAATAACATCGTCATTTTCTTCTTAAGGTTTTTTAGAACTTAAAAAAGCGGTAAATATTTTTTTTGTAGCTATGTAAAAACTTAATTACAATGTTGTGTGTGTGAAAATTTACCAAACACGTGTCTGAATAAGCAGCAAAATTTGCTTTAATTAAGTACAATACACGTGACCAATTAGTTAGTCTAGGATAACTTTGCAAAGGTCTTCTTAACGCCGCGCCGGAACTAATCTTTGTCCATATAGCAACAGAGATACGACGGCTACTTCGGTTAGTTACGGGTCCAGTTCAGTATACATTATCGCAGTGGGCTTGTAATTGTATATTTATGGTTAAATAAAATTGAATTTCCTTTAATGGTTTCAAAGTTTAAAAGTGCATTATTTTACCATTGTTGGGCTTTCATAGGGCTTTGTCGACTGTACCGGGTGTCCAAATAAGAAAGGACGCCGGCTGTATCTCAGAAAATGGTTATCGCACAGAGCTGGAAATCATTTTCAAGTTTCTGAAATGGCCGCTAGGGGACGTAACTGCAATCTTGAATCTAAAAAAGTGATGTTTCTCTGAATTTTGCTATATTACTTAACAAAAAATACCTGATTTTTAAAGTTAAGGATAATTTAAACGTTTTTTGTTTGACAATTTTTGCTGTATCTTTAAAAATAACGTGGTGGGGGGTATTTAAAGGTTTCGGTAAAAAACCGTCTGTATCTTCAACACGGCCAAGCCGAATTTAACAAGCTTAGGCTACATAACAAGAGCTTTTCTTGGGCTACAAATGTTATAATATTTAAAGTTTTGTTAGTTTTACATGTCGCCGCTAGAGTGCTTTTTGCGATATTACGAGAGAAATGGTTAATTCTCCCAAAATAATTAAATGCATTGGTATATTTTTTTCTTATGACTGTTCCTTACCTAAAATTTGGGCCAAAGAAAATTTTATACGTCAATATCTCAAAAACTATGAAACCAACAAGAAATTTTATAAAACTCGACTATTTATGTATTTTCACAAAAACTATAATTTAGGTTATATAGTATTTGCATCTAAATGCAATACTTTACGGTTATAATACAAAAAATCGAATTCCAGAGGTATATCTTAAAAAAATCTTGAAAATTCGATTTATTGATTATAATTAGTAAAGTATTGCATTAAGGCAAAAAAACTATATAACCTAAATTAAACGTTCCATAAAAATACATAATTTATGTTATAAAAAATTTCTTGTAGCTTTTATAGTTTTTGAGATATTGACGTATAAAATTTTCTTTGACCTAAATTTTAGGTAAGGAACAAAATATCAAAATATGGTATTCGCGAGCTTATTTAAGCATTATTTACCTACTCTTTTATAAAAAAAAAACATACCACAGCAAGAATAGCTCTTTTTAACTAGCCTAAGTTTGTTAAAATCGGCTTAGTTCGAAGATTCAGGGTGTTTTTTACGAAAACCTTTTAATGCCCCACAGCAGTTTATTTTTAAAGATACAGCAAAAATTGTCAGACAAAAAAGGTTCGTATTATCCTCGACTTTGAAAAATCAGGTATTTTTTTGTTAGGTTAAGTAGCAAAATTTACAGAAACATAACTTTTTTAAATTCAATATTGCAGTTACGCCCCCTAGAGGCCATTTCAGAAACTTAAAAATAATTTTCAGCTATTTCTCTTGACCACTTTTACTAAAAATAGTTTTCCCCAATTCTGTGCGATAAACATTTTCTGAGATATAGCCGGCGTCTTTTCTTATTTGGACACCCGGTACATAAAATACTAGGTCTAAAAAGGGCAAAGTCAGGACCATTTACCAACTGTTTCTCTCTTACATTCTATATACATCTATTTCATAAATTATAATGCAGGGTTTTTAAAAACCCGATATGCAAAAATACTTGTAATCTGCATGTCTACGAAATTTATTTGGGTTTTAGTGCAAAATTATAGGGGAAGAAGTGACTTATAACGGGTCTTTTTTTGTTGTTACCATGATTACTTTTATTGTCGGATTTTGCGATTGTCGTTAAATTGTGTAAACGTTTGGGAATATTATTTCCAAAAATACGACTATTATGTGTGATTTCGAAGACTGGAGTATTTCACCAGATTTTGTGAGAATCGCAGACTGTAACCGACGAATTATTTTCTACCAACTCCACTGCTACGCACGAAGCTTCGTGTTGTCGTTTTACACAATGTTATATGAAAAAAAGGTAATTGTCTCGAAAAATGCGTACATTCCGATTTTGACCAAATTTGGCAACGTTTCGTTTTCGAGATATTCATGATTAAAGTTGTAAATCACACCAACCCCAATTTACTATAATTTCTCTTCTTTTTGCACACAATTTATTATTTTAACACTAAATTGGCACACAATATTTTAAAATCACCTTTTAAAAACCTGTTTTAATATTTATTTTATACCTTTTAACCATTTAATTGCAACCATCACTTTTAAACGCCGCAACCATGTATACACTATGTGCCAGTTTAGTGTAAAAATGATAATTTTATGCAAAAAGAAGGGAAAACATAGTTAAAATGGTGTTAGTTTTATTTTTAACTTTGACGATAAATGTCTCGAAAACGAAACTTCACCGAAAAAAAATATTTTCATATTCGTGATCAGTGCCCCAAAAAAAGCTCTGAATACCAAATTTGGTCAAAATCGGAGTGAAGGCAACTCTCGAGACAATTACCGGAAGGAATATGAAAAGTCCAACTATGTGGCCGCATTATTTAATGATACGATACGATATTGAACAGCATGCATAATATTGATACAGGTTCCTTAAACTTCCGGTAAAGTTTTTTAAATTTTTATTTTTCTTTTTTTTTGAAAATACATAATTTGGGTACATAACATAATTTTTTGTATAAAAGTGCTTTTTATGTCTAGCCGTAGAAGTGGTTTGCTTTTTGGTCTAGCAAGATAATGACACTTTTATATTGTTAATCACGTTGCAAAAATTATTATTGTGATGCCGTTTGAATAAAAAAATTATAAGATAATAAACCAAAGACCAAAACCTGCTCTCGCTGCAAAAAATTATAGACAACTTTGGTAAAAATGACATTGATTAGGTTATTTCTGTTTCTCTTAAATCTTTTTATTTCAGTTTTGATAATTTTTTCTGCTTAAAAATATAGCAGAATACGAATATTCGCACTCTACGTCAGGATTTTTAAGGGTAAAATCACTTTAAAGTAAGCCAGAATACACAGTTTCTAATAAAGCTACTTGATTTAAATTAAACTGAAAGAATAACCTAAATTACCACATATGTTTCTAAAGGCTTCCAGTGCCGTTAAAGATCTTCAACAATTTAATTTTTATGTCTAACATAAGTTTATCAATTTGTTCAATAAAAATACATTCTATATTAAAAGCTTGTATTGGATATTGTTCGACAAGGCCCACTTTTTAAATTTTATTTATTTTCTTTCTCCGTTCAAAAGTCAACTTGTCAGCGTTTTATTTGCTTTTTAGATTGATTGGCAAATATGTGACTTTTGATGAAAATCGTTTAGGGAGACGAAGAAATTGGATCCGATATAATATATAGGAATTGGAAGAATATATGTGTAATTTTGGGATAAAACGTATTTACGTACATGCTAGAAAAATAGTGAAATTATATTTATTTTACGTAAGAGCTAAATGGGAAATAATTATTTATTTAACTTACAAAACTGTTACTTAATGTAAAAACTTTTAAAAAGTAATTAAGGGTTCAGGCGTTTGCTTCTTAAACCCAGGATGACTTGCTTGCATGGTATTATCAAAAAGCTAAACATATTGGAATTCTGGGATTCTTATGTAAAAACTTATCAAATGAAGATAATGACAATGTTTTTTTTAAATAGTAATACAGATTTTGTGATTTTCGAAAAAAAATGAGGGTAAAAGACACATAAACACGTTGCAGGTAATTGGTACACTACAGCTCTAGTCTATTTTCGCGAAAAGAATTAAATTACAAACATAAATACCGAAAAAATATGTTACTTGGGCGTTTATTGACCAATACTAAAAACCAAAATATATTTATTAAAATACCCAGTACCGCATTGGAAAATAGCTGCTTAGGAAATAAACCACAAAGTGTGTTTGAAACAAAAAAATAATATTTTAAGTATATTTAAGGTATTTTCTTAGTATTTTTATTTTGATATTATTTTTATCATACAAATACTGTGATAATAATATTTAAATAAGTTTTTGACAAAATTTCATTTAAATGAGCTTTAAAAACTTTTTTTAACTCTGATCAATTTATATCTTGAAAAACAAGTAATGGAGCCTCAGCGCAGCGTAAAAAAAGAACAATTTTACCCGGTATGTCCTTCTAAATTGTGAATATTTTCTATAAGCTTATTGACATGTTTTACAGGATGACTGCGATTAATTCTGGTAAGAACTAGAAAATAGATCTAGAAAGTGCAAAAAAGCCATCTTGGAACAATATACATTCAGTATGCCATACATCTACAACACTCAATTTAATGAAAAAAAAAATAGTGAAAAATTATTGGTATACGTGTATGTTTGTCTGTCTGGCGTCCCAAGGTCCAAGCTTGACCTGGCCATACTTAATATTTTAAATTAAAGTGTTCAAGAGGTAATTTATAAAGTATATATCAATTAGCGAACATACCGATTGTAATGGTCCCAAGATGGCTATTTTTGCACTTACGAAGTCAATTTTCTTATATACTATATACTTATATACTATTTCTTATATACTAAGCTCTTAAATACTAAACTTTAAAATTTAATTTATCTATTAGCTGCAATCCTCATATATGAACAAAGAGAACATCTTTCAGAGGCCTGGTTTGGTACACAATGATCTAAAGACAAATGTTTGAGTTGGTAGCTACAGTATACCAGACAGAAATATATGCTATTCTAGCATGTGTTTAACAAAATTTGAGAAAGGTATGTCACAACCAAAACATACGCATTCTTTGAGAGTGTCAGCTTGCCCTAAAAGCTTTAAATTCCAACCGTTTTACATCTCAAAATTACGATGAAGTGACTGAACGATTTAAAATAACTTGCCGGGGATAGAACTCCTTTGGATTGTTGGACACATGGGAATAGAAGCCAATAAGAAAGCAGGTAAACTAGCAAAAGCCGGTTCATCTAGACATTTCAACGACCCAAAGCCAGTTTTCGGAGTATCAAGACAGGCAGTAGGAACCAAAAAATTGACAGATAGTTCTTAAACAACATATAGATCGATAACATACGCCACCTGGTCAAAGATATACGAAGACAATGCTAGGCGACCCTTCTCAGAAGCTGCTGAGGTTCTCTTTCTGGGGCCACTCAACCTGTTGAGTTGAGTTTGCGGCGAGGAGGAAGAAACAGCCTTACATGAAATACAAAGGACATATACTTAAACACAAACATAAATAGCAGAGTCCCTCTTTCGCACGAACATCTTGGTAGAAATCCAGTAGACCTAAAAAAAAAACGGAGGCCTATAACAAGGAAGCGAAGCCAAATAAACCAATAGACTGCAGTGCAAATAGGGGCACGTGACCAACCCTGGCTAAACTAGCCAACCAACCAACCAATCCTATAAGAATAATAACAAAATAAAAACCCTATTTTTATTAAAAATAGCTTAAGAAATACCATTTTTTAAATAAAATAGTTCCTTACTTAAAAGAGTAGATAGCCCATAGTTAATTTTGCTCCTACGATAAAATAAGAAAAAACAAACTTGAAGGTAATAGATAATGATGTAGGTTAAATGAAAGATGTTTTTTGAACTTTTATTGTCTTAATTTATGTAAATTAATTGTCACTTAATACTGACAGTATTCACCTAAAGACAGCTGAAGATACTCACCAGTTAAAACGTTGTGTCATTCAAATAAATTAAGACAGTGAAAGTCTAAAAAACATCTTTCATCTAAAAAATTACTCATTTTTATTAATATTTAAATGCTTTTGTGATAGACTCGCAGGTTGACTTTAAATTAAACTTTAACGGCTTCTATAAACTTTCTTGATATTAAAGTATATAGACTTTTCAATATACTTAAGAGTTTACTACTTACAACTACCTATAACGTTTTATTGTTACTTAAAACTTTAAAGTGATACCAATTTGGGAATCATAAAGTTTACGTTAGAGGCAATAACTATGAAGGTTTAAGGAAAAACAAATATTAATAATAATAAAAGTTTTTTTAATCTTTTTTTTCTGTATAGAGCATGTTTATGCAGTTCTTGCAGTAGTGGAAAATTTTTACCTAAGGTCAAAACCAAATCACGCTAGAGTAAAAATTTAAAAGGTAGCGACAAATATTTAAAACTTGCACAAAATAAAATACTTATTTTTGGCAAGTTTTTAAGAAAATAGTTTTTAGTATTATCTTTTGTTGCTTATTTAATTATTTATTTCTAAAAAGTAAGTCAGCAGTAAAGCCTAAGGGCTATAACCCTTCTGAACTGTCCTATAATATGGAAAATAATATTTGTAGATTTTTCCTGACGTTCTATAAACACATTTTTACATGAAAATCCTCTCCGCCAAACAAATACGTTATTTCGATAAGTTCTACCTATTTTACCCTTACACCGACCTTTAAATTATCGTATCACCTAACAAAGTCCAGGAAGTAGTGATGTAACGAATGTCATTTTTTGAACATTCGCGAATGCGAATGCGAATCTCGCTACTGACATTCGCGAATGCAAATGCAATGCAAATGCAATGCAAATGCAATGCAAATGCAATGCAAATGCAATGCAAATGCAATGCAAATGCAATGCAAATGCAATGCAAATGCAATGCAAATGCAATGCAAATGCAATGCAAATGCAATGCAAATGCAATGCAATGCAAATGCGAATGCAAATGCGAATGCAAATGCGAATGCGAATGCAAATGCGAATGCAAATGCAATGCAAAGCGTGCAAAGGCGAATGCAAATGCAAATGCAAATGCGAATGCAAATGCGAATGCGAATGCAAATGCAAATGCCAGTCAAATGCGAATGCAAATGCGAATGCAAATGCAATGCAAATGCGAATGCAAATGCGAATGCAAATGCGAATGCAAATGCGAATGCAAATGCGAATGCAAATGCGAATGCAAATGCGAATGCAAATGCAAATGCGAATGCAAATGCGAATGCAAATGCGAATGCAAATGCGAATGCGAATGCAAATGCGAATGCAAATGCGAATGCGAATGCAAATGCGAATGCAAATGCGAATGCGAATGCAAATGCGAATGCAAATATTCAGTTTTTGTTTAAAATTGGCACCAAAAACTGATAAAAATTGCAAAGATTTTTTTTGTTTGTTTACAATGCATCATTTATTTTTTGTCTTATAAGATTTAATGAAAATTTAATTGATATGCTGAAAGTAAAGTAAATAAATAAATAATACCAAATGATAAAGTGAAGACTGATAATGTGATTACGAGGTTAAGTTACTTTTTATTGTTATAAAAAAAAAATAAGAAATGAATGGATTTTGATTTTATTAACTTACTTTTAGATTCATATTGTCTTTTTTCTCTGATATTCATATTCGCAAGACATTTGCAGAAATTTTGCGAATACGAATGTGAATATTCGTTACATAACTACCAGTACTAATAACATGCTTTAAGCAGGTGTAGTGAAAGCTCAGCAAACGACCTTGAGCCCACTTGTGAGAAAAGCCTACGAGTTATATTTCGGGTTCAAAGTTGGTGATCAAGACAAAACTTCCAAAAAATGCTGCCGCACTTGCTCAATTACCTTAGCAGGATGGCTACGGGGTACTTAAACATCCATAAAGTTTGGGTGCCAATAATTTGGCGGGAGGCAAGGAATTATGTTGACGATTGTTACTATTGCTTAACAACAATTCTGGGATTTTCTAGTAAAGGCAAGCATAAAATAGTGTATAAGAATATCTCCTCAGCTATTAGAACTGTACCCCATGACTTTTCTGGCATACATGTTCCAAATCCTCCAGAAAAATATGATGAACCAGTTAATTATAACAGAGCGGAGCCAAAAGCCGGTACAAGTTTAAAAAAAATAAATCGTTTTTAAAAGTATTAGCAGCAAACAGCCACATTTTATCTCTCAGGAAGACCTTAATGATCTAGTTCATGATTTAGATCTTTCCAATACAAAGGCACAACTGCTTAAATCCTGTTTGCAGTAGTGGGACCTTTTACAAAAAGGTGTGAAAATTCCCACGTTTTGAAACAGTCAGTCTATGCTGGCAGTATTTTTCTTAAAGAAAAACATCTTAGTTAACTGTCATGATATCTCAGGTTTACTAAATGAACTTGGCGTTTTCTATGTACCTACCGAGTGGCGGCTATTTATTGCCTCTTCGAACACAAGTCTTAAGGCAGTTTTGTTGTTCAATGGAAAGTTTCCGTTGGTTATGCTGTAAATATGAAAGAAACATACCAGAACCTGCGCATATTACTTTAAAGCATAAAATACGAAGACCCTAGGTGGAATATTTATGCTGATATCAAAGTTGTTGCACTGCCCACAGGACTGCAGAGTAACTTAACAAAATATTGTTGTTTTTTGCGAATAGGACAGCAGAGCCAGAAACCAACTTAAGTAGTTAAAGATTAGCTGTTACTTGAAAATATTATGCCCGGCCAGAAAAATAAACCATTGGTAGATCAGCAGAAGGTTTATTTACCTCCTTTGCACATGAAAGTAGGACTAAAAAATTTTTGGTAAAGCCATTATATTCTCACTTCTTTAAATAACTTTAGGGTGGTAGGAAGAAACCGAGTGCATATTAGAATTTAGTACCACACAGTAGACGCTGAAGACACAAAAACCTATATATTTTAATACATACCCAAAAATTTTAAACGAAAAG
>JAHBCN010003972.1:0-68936 GCA_019359885.1 Listronotus oregonensis
CCCTAACGAATTGGACTCATCGCTAAACAAAACTAAGTTTCATTCCATATTTCATTCAAGTCTCCCCTTACTTCATGCCAATCGTTGCTGACAATGCTGTGGGGTCAGAGATAGTACTAGATGGGGACGGTAAAAAACGGTTCAAAAGACCTTATTCGGCGATAAACTGTCGTCATTGTGATTGCCCATGGACGCATCAAATCACTGGTTTCAACTGCCCCGTTGTGGAAAATTGATTTGTAAGGCTTTTGCCCTAAATAACAATACTGTCGCTCTGTAGTCTGTCTTTGGCGCCCAATACCACTTACTCGTCGATTTCGACCCTCTTGGAACCACGCTCAGCAGTAGCTTTGATTGGATTCACCCGAACTGAGAAAGTTGAGTGAAATAAGCGCGTCTGCGATTTCTAATAACAATGCAATGAAACAAATGTAACCAAACAAATCCAACAAAGAAAAATCACTCAATATTAGGTAAACATGTTTATATAGGTACATCTCGGAATGCCTTCAAAATTTTATCAGCATGTACTTCCATGATAGCAAATATGTTTACAAGTTTGTATCAAAATTCAATAAATAATTTTGGATGTTGCATTTTCTATGTCGAGTATATTTTGACAACTTCTATACCGGATGTTTGTCATAGATTGTTCCCTCTGTAAGATGTTTATATTTTAAGATAAAAAAAATCTGTATACAGGTATTTGACATAAACATGCATTGATTAACCGGTATAACTGGAAATAATTAGTATTTCCTTATTTTATTGACAACACCGTTATGTTCTCTCTTAGCCCAAGAGCCCGCGAAAGTTTCTCTGCGCATGCCACCAACGTAGGTAAGAACGATTAGCCACTATGAAATTTGTTTAGTGGTTACTCTGGCAGGTGACAAAAAACAAAGGTGTATAAAATAGTACCATAAATTCGTTAAAGTATAAAGCTTTTTTTTAAATAATATTAGAAATGATGTATTCCATTGCCAGACCCTTAAAACAGTTTCAATCTCCTGCCAGACACCCCTAAAATTTAATAAATTATAATTATACTTTTGGTAAAGCATAAAATGTAAATATGTCGCTCATAAAAAAATCTGTTAGCCAATTTAATACTGATTTTATAGTTGTTTCTACAGAAAAATATGTACAGTACAATTTTACAAAAATATAAAGAAAGGTACACCACATTTACAAAAATACAACGTTTTAATTTGTGTAAAATATCTTAAACATGGAAAATGTTAAAAGCTTACCGAAAGCGTGTATAAATTATAAACTCAATTGTCTCAAACTTTCACTCTTTAGCTGTTTTTCTATCTTTTATAGCTTATAAGATTTTCAGACGTGCATTACTAACTTGGTACTAAGGATATAAAATTTTTCTAAAGATACGAGGGTATGACATTTAATATTGTTATTTGCCAACCAAAAACTAATGCCTTAAAATACAAACCGAAAAATACAAAGCCTCTTTGATAAATAACAAGTCAAGCCATCCCATCTTCAGAGTAAATATTTATTTACATATTACGAGAAGGTTTTTCATTTTACATTCTATCAAGGAAATTCCGGTTGGTTTGTTTAAAGGTTAATATTAGGTTTCAAAATGTTGCTTTAATTAAATGTATTTTGGTCAAATGTTGTAAGCTATTGTGCTATGCTAAATTTGTATATAGTGAAAGTAAATATTATAGGCGGAGAACTAGCAACAACAAAGGAAATGTGATGAAATCATATATATATATATATATATATATATATATATATATATATATATATATATATATATATATATATATATATATATATATATATATATATATATATATATATAACAGGGTCCTGCATAACCTCCCGTCTTAAGTAGCTCATTTATTATTTTATGTAAAATTTTCATATTTTGCCGTTACCTTTAACGCACGGTGTATTTCAGAAAAATAATTTGGATTTTACAGGGTGTCACAAAAAAGTGTGACGTCGAGATGGTGCATTTTTTTAAATGGAATGCTCTGTATTTTTTTGTATATTTAGGTACCTCTTGTGGTCATCTATTTTCCTCCAAAATTTTGTCAACATCGGTTTAGTGATTTCAAATAAAATAAATAAAATATTTAAAAAAAAACTGTTTTGCACCACTGAATTTAAAAATGAATAAAAATACCAATAGTGATTGATTAATAGAATTAAACCAGAAACTTATTAAGTAATGTAATATCAATCGCTTAGGTCTGTATTTTTTTTCTATCTTCCTTTAAAATTTTGTCAACATCGGTTCAGTGATTTTAGAAAAAAAAATAAAATATAAAAAAACTGTTTTGCACCACTGAATTTAAAAATGAATAAAAATACCAAGAGTGCTTGATTAATAAAATTAAACGGGGAACTTATTAAGTAACGTAATATCAGTCGCTTAGGTCATGTTTGGTTAATTTGAACTGTACAGGGTGTCCTAAATTTAGTGCCAAACTTTTTAAATTTTAAAGCACTTTATTTTTCTTATTTTAAATATGAGCCCCTGTATATTTTTAGGTCGTTAAATGCAGAATTAAAAAACAAACATTTTTCTAAATATAACCTCATCAAAATTCATAACAGATTAAAATTTATTTCTTAAAAACTTATTTTGGGATCTATTTCAATAGTAATATCATAAAAAAAATGGTAGGTGGCTATGAAAAACAATTTATTGACATTAGAGTTTTCTTATAACGTTAATTATAACTTAAAAATTCGTTAAAGTTACATAAATGTTAGCCAAAAGGTATTACAAATTAAAAATTAGGTTTATTTAAGAATTTTTAAGTTAAATAAACTCCAACGTCAATAAATTGTTTTTCATAGCCACCTATTATTTTTATTTAATGGTATTAATATTGAAATAGATGCCAAAAGTTTTTAACGATTCACTTTAATGTGTTAGGAATTTCAGAGGTTATATTAAGAAAAATGTTTGTTTTTTTTTTCTCAACTAAAAACCTAAAAATAACAGGGGCTCATATTTAAAATAAGAAAAATAAAGTGCTAAAATTTGAAGAGTTTGACACTAAATTTTGGACACCCTGTAAGTTAAATTAAAATGAATAAGCGACTTGATATTCTTTTAAGTTCTTCGTTTAATTTTATTAATCGATCTGTATTTTTATTCATTTTAAATTCAGTGGTCAAACTATTTTTTATTTTAATCTCAAAATCACTGGGAAACCCTGTTGACAAAAAATTTTAAAAAAGATTTAAACGAGTATTACCCTGTATAATCCAAATTATTTTCCTGAAATGCACCGTGGGTTAAAGGTAACGTCTGCAATGAAAATTTTACATTGAATAATAAATGAACTACTTAAGACGGGAGATGAGCTGCAGGACCCTGTATAGTGTCATTTAGTGTGTTGTGTAAAGCAACTTCTGAATGTTTTTGCGTAATACACCTACATGGCGAACAATAACATCTTAACCTGTCGATACTAAAATTTGTTGGTTTAAAATTACTTGACGAGATGGCGCTAGTTGCTTCTTACGTTTAGTTGTATTGAAGTACGATCGTTCTTAAGCTGGCTGCTTCGCAGTTCAAGGGTGTCTACGGCCTACATTCGGTGTGACCATCCCCAACAAGGGTGAAACACGTGTAATCGGATTGGCTGGACCCGGGGTTATCGATTTACTTGGAGGCCTCGTAATTTTAAACCAACCAAGCTTAGTAGTCATACCTAACAGGACTTTTAATCTTTCTTTTCAGTTGATTAAGGACCCCCTATATACCCAAAGAAACTCTAGCTGATTTATATACGAATGATATATATATATATATATATATATATATATATATATATATATATATATATATATATATATATATATATATATATATATATATATAATATACTCTAGCTGATTTACATACGAATGATATTGACCCCAATGGTGAAATTCGCTCAGATTTTTTTATTGCCATCGTGTCAGTGTCGTGTTTCTCTCATGTACTGGTTATTATTATTTCTCAATTTTTTATTTTAATATATTCCAATGACTTCAATTCTAAATAAATCTCCTTTAAGGCGTTAGTTTTCTTAAAGCAATTTTTGTAATTCTTATTTTTAGGATCATATAATAGTCGAAGTTTTCAGTATTTTTTATTAGTTTACAAGAATTTTCCGTATACCACCTTTTTTGCCTCGAAATTTTATTATGATACAAACTCTAAATCACAAATAATTAAATTAGTATTATGATGTTATTGCTGTTTGTTGCCGAACGCCGTCTACACTGCGCCGATATATTGTAAAATACACAACAAAACAGAGTCTTTGATTTTTACAGATTATAGTAGGAAAAGGCTAAAGTTTCAGAATTTAGACACAAAAAGAAAAATATACAAAATGGTTTCAGAAATGTGTTAAATTTGTCACCACTTTGTCGTGAAACATAAATGTTTTTGTCTTGTTTCGGTTTTATCTGCTTGGGCTGGTCCCGGCAATAGATACACGTTTATAATCCACATACGTAATTACAAAATTAATAACAATAAAATCTTGGACTTCCATTGTCTTTATTTGTAAATTGTTACACAATGTTTTGGTTAATGATGTATCTCCAACCGTTTTCAAGTGATAACTGAAAACGGTTGTTGATACATTTCTAAACAAAACGTTGTGCAACAATTAACAAATAAAAACAATGGATGTCCAAGATTTTAATGTTATTGAAACCATTACATTGTCTAACACTTTTCAGAAAACGTTATAAACACAAATTGTTAAGAATTTATCGGATGTCATTTCTTTATTATTTATACTCCCTGAAAAAACTAAAAATAAAATATATAAAGTATCCTACGTAAATAAAAAACCTATTTATGTATTTTTATATTTCAATAAAAAAATAATTTAGTAAATTAACTGCTTATATCGTAAAGCAGTAAAAAAAGTATGTTATTAAGCCTTACTTTCAGCTTAAAAGATTTAAACTAAGTTTATATAATTCATTCATGTACTAATTAAACATTTTACTAAGGGATAGAATAACGAAACCGGAAAATGTAGCTTCTCTGTTTTGCTGCAGCTTACACGTGGGACGAATGCATTTAGTTAGGTTAAACAAACGTGAAATAAGCTAACTCCCATTTAATTATTCTTTTGTTATATTATTTTCTTCTTATTAAAAACATATGCTCAGTATTTAAATAAACTGTTTTGTGAAAAAAAAAACGTAATACTGACTTTTGCTTTTGGCCTCTGAAATGGTCAAGTAAAAAATAAACAAAATATCGACTATATCTTAAAAATACTTTATCATATTGGAATGAAATCATTTTTTTTTAATTAAAGCTAAAAAATTTACAATAGTTATTTGTGCACCCAGTTAAAAAAAGCACTATTTTTCGTAACGAGCAGGTTTCTGCGAAACGAGCAAAGCGAATACTGCAAGAGAATGTGAGTTATAAAAAATAGGGGTTCCCAACGCGTTTACACAATATTTTTTTTAATTTTGAGTATGATATGATTCTTATTAATTCAGGTTAAAAAAATAAAAAAAAACAATATTTTCTTTTCAACTTTTCAAAACTTATTAACGTTGTCAAATATCTTACTTTTTATCACCAGTTGCGAAAAACTTGACTTTTCGTAACCAGTTATGAAAACTAAGATATTTGACAGCGTCAATGAGTTTTAAAAAGTGTCACTTTAAATGTCAAAATTAGAAAAAAGAATTGTTTTATGAACAAAACAACTCTATGCTTCTTCTTGTCACTTTTTTTATTCTACATTTGTGTAAATTCCAGGTACTTACGTTATCTACTATTGAGATTTATACTAGACTACGTGGGCTGTCTTTAGGATTTAAAAAAAAACACTTTAAATAAATATTACAGTGACTTTGGTTTCATATTCTCATAACCATGCTTTAGCACCAATTAGTACATTGCAAATATTGCATTAAATCTTTTACCTAAAATTGTCTTATATTTTTCAGTAAAAACTTTGAACCTAGCACCTGCAAGTATCATGAAAAAATCTCTTTACTTTTTCTTTTCAGGGTAATATTCCATATGTTTTTACAGTTTAAAGGTTTCTTATACAGAAAACTAAATTAATCTAGGTACGGACAAAACCAAAAAAAAAAAGGGGGGAAGAAGCGTTAGTTAATATTTTGTCTTTTGGTATAGTAGATTTCATATCTTACTTTGTTTTGTTTTTAAAAAGTTGCTTGATGTTCTGTTTTTGTTTTGTGGATTTGATACCGGAGGCAGCGCAGCCTCTTGGGCTTTTTGTGCCTAATCTCCCATTGTCTTTTAAAACCAAACCTCCGATTAGTCTTGTTCCTTCTATAAGTCTGTATAATCCCGAGACTGGTTGGTTGATATATTCCTGTGGGCTCATTGTCGGTTACCCAAATAATGCCTGTCTTTTGTGATTTAACGCTTCACATTCAAACATGTGGTAGGCTGTTTCTTCCCCCTCGTCGCACAATCTGCAACTTGGGTTACCATTGTATGAGCCTATCTTGTGTAGGTGTCCTCTTAGGTTATCGTGCCCTGTTAGCAACCCTACTGTTCTGCGAAGTCTTTTCCTACTTTGTCTTCGTAGTTCTTCCTTCGTTCTTTTGGGTGGGCCCCTTATGAAGCTTTTTCCATGTCTTACTCTACTGAGGTTTTCTCAGTATTCTCGTGTTTGTTTCGGATCCACTCCCTGGTTTGCCCTCGTGCTGTGGTTTTGGTCACTCCAGGAGCAGGTTCTGGTCCAAAGTATGGTGTGGATGATCCATGTCTCGCTAGCTCATCCGCTTTTTTGTTGCCTTCTATTCCCGAATGTTCTGGTACCCACAGAAGAGTTACTCGGTTGCGTTCTCCCAGGACCTCCAGTTCTTTTTGGTATTCCCATGTCAAGCTTGGACGTCACTTTGGGGTTTACTAGTGCCCCTAGTGACGCTTGGCTGTCTGTTATTATGCAGATCCGCTTGTTTTTGTAAGCCCTCCTATTATTTTCTTTTGCAAACTGTGCAGTAAAGCATATATTTCTGTTTGAAATACAGAACTGGGTGTTCCTAGTGGAATGGAGGATTGTGAATTCCTCATTTTACTGTACACGCCCGCTGCAGTTCCCTGCTCGGTTTTCGAACCATCCGTATACCAGATGATGTCTCCAATCGCGCCGAGGAGATCGGGTTGCTGCCACTCACTTCGATCTGGAATTTTTACCTCGAAGTTTTTGTTAAATTAGTATTGGGGAATCATCTGGTCTGTTCTCTCGTCCAGGATGTTGCCGCCAACCTAACTTTTTATGTTGTTTTGTCCCAAACTAGCGTAGACACCAGTTGGTTTTTGTTGCAGTCGGAAGTAGCTCATTCTTGCCTCTCCCATCACTATGAGGTTCAGTGGTGGAAGGTCTAAGAGACACTCCATGGCTGCTGTTGGGGTTGTTTTAATTTCTCCTGTTATAGCTAAGCAAGCAAGTCTCTGTACCTTTGCCAGTTCTGTAACAGCAGTTCTTTGTCGCATTTTTGTCCACCATACCAGTGATGCGTATATTATCATAGGCCTTACCACCATGGTGTATAACCAATAAACCACGTTTAGTTTAAGGCCCCATGTTTTCCCATGAGAGCGTCTGATTAACATAAGAGTCATCTCCGCTTTCTTTCTTGTTTTCTGAAGATGTTGGTTCCAGGTAAGTTTAGAGACTAAGATGACATTGCTTCAGCTCGTAGGTTCAGGGGTCCTAAGCCCTCTAGATTTCTCCTTTTGGTGAAGGCAACTATGGCTGATTTGGAGGGGCTTATGTTTAGTCCCTCCTTTCTCGTCCACCTGGTGACTGCGTTTAGGGCCTGTTGCATTTTATCCCTAACAGTGTTGTTAAATTTTCCTTGGGCCATAATGACGAGATCGTCTGCGTATCCCAATGTTTTGTGCCCTTCCATTTGGAGGACATTTAGTAAGTCGTCCATGACAAGGTTCCACAGCAGTGGGGACAGAACTCCCCCTTGCGGACATCCTCGCTCAACCCGACCACAAGAGTTTCTTCAAGTATTGAAGTATATACTGATCTGCTCTTAAGCATGCAGTCTATCTACCTGCAGCTTGTTGCGTCGATCCTTCTGCGCCCCGACGCGTTTGATATAGATATGAGGGACGTGTTGTCAAACGCTCCTTCTACATCTAGGAAGGCACACATTAGTACCTCCTTGTATTTGAGAGCATATTCGGCCTTTTCCACAAGTTCATGTAATGCTGTTTCTGTGGACTTACCTGCTGTGTATGCATGTATGTCCTTGTGTAGAGGTCTGTAAGTGCGTTCTCCCTGATGTGCCTATCCAGCAACTTCTCTAGGGTTTTAAGCACGAACGACATCAGACTTATTGGTCTTAAAGATTTTGCCCCATCCTGTGCGGTTACGGCTATTACATTTAAGCTCATTAACAATTGTCTACCGGTTTCTATTTTTTAAACAATATTATTTAGAATATATATCACGCGTTTTCTTAATATTAAGTTACCAGAAACTTAAAGTATAAGCGTATAAGGTTAACCCTGAATAATCTGTGTGAAAATACCGCAGCAGTCATTAACTGCACGACAAAGGTAAAATTTATACACTTATTCTTACTAGTAAAATATGTTTTACATTTTAATTCTATATTAAAGCGCCGCTATCTGTTGATGTCATTTAATGTGTTTCAATAATTACATTAAAGATTTAAATTGAGTTCAGACGATTTTATCACGTACTAATCAGACACTTATCCAGATAATTGGAGAACGAAATAGGGGAAATGCTTCTCCGCCTTCCTGCAGCCTACATTTTCACGTGACACGAATACATTTACTTGACTCGTAGAAACCACAAGTACATACCCGAATAAGTAACTTGACCGATGTTTCATTTTATAAACATAAATATTTTACGAGGCTTAGAATATTTTTTTATATATATTTTAAATTAAATTTGAAATAAATTTTCTTTTGTTATTATATTTTAATACTTAAACACAATGAAATTACATTTATCTTATAATTACAGTTTTACCTTAATAAGAATAGAATAGGATAGAAAGACAATATATAATTCGAGAAGTGGCATAATTTGAATTAGGCTTTTCGGGATTTTAGTCATGCGCACTACCACTTCAAATTAAAAAATCGGCAATGCGCATGTCTACGAAATTTCAAAAAGAAGTTTTGCATTGATATCCGAACTGGTTAAAGTCCGTAAGATATTGACCTGATAATATTAATTTTTTTAAGTCGATTATAATCGATGCATGTTGAAGTAATAACAATTATTTTACATTATTCACAAGATGACTTAGGAAATGAATTTGACGTTTAAGTAAGTAGTTATGGTAATTACTTATTATGTAACAGTGTTAACGTTTCTCGTTAGTTGTTTGGATTTATCATTGAATTGTTGAAACTTTAACACCCTGTATCTTGGAAACGAAGCGTTTCCGGACATATGTTAAAAAAACGGCTATTTCCTGTCTTAATTATAATTGTAAAAAAACATTATGATTGGTGCATGGATTTTATTTCATTTCATTTTATTTAATTAGTATTTTAACAACTATAATGCAGCTCTAACAAGACAAAGCTAATATAATAATAAACTTTGAAACGTTTATAAGCTATTTTATTTTTAAAATAACCCATTAAAAAAGCTTTATTATTATTTTTATTCTTTGTTCAAGGGTGAAACGGATAACTAATAAATAAAATTAGTTTAGGGATTGCTGCCGGGCTCATTAGCAATTATTCTTAAAAAATATTATATTTCCCTGTCAGAATAAACTAAATTATTTTCCTGATAAATCATTATTCACTCTGTTTATTTATTTAATTTCATCCTATTAAATTTCTGTAAATGACTTTAGTGATAAGCTAATGGCGTGACTAATGGATTTTTCAAGGATTGTTAAATCGGTTGTAATATGTTACTAGAAATATAGCACATATTAAAAATATATATTTTTTTAGTTAATGAGATACGTATACACCTTAATAAATATTTTGGCATATTAGTATTAGGATAGCAATGATTATTTCCAATTTTTTTTTTAAGTTTCCTAATTATAACAAACCAAAATATTCTCTTGGTAAATAAACTTTGGTCAAGTTATTTAAATTTTTTTATATGATTTCTGTAAATGACTTTAATAGAATGCTGATGACGTGAGTAATGAAGCTTAAAAAAATATTTATTCTATTATTCCATTTTACTATAAATGTGTCATAAATTATTTAATATTATGCCAGGCTATATTATTTTAATACATTAATATATAATAAACCAAGCCCCAAATAGTCCGTGGGATAAAGCACAAAAGCCTTCTATTTTCGTGGCTAAAAAAACTGTGGTATAACCAAATGGGACCTTTGCCATTTGAAAAAGCATCTTTTCTTGCATTGAAAATGGAAATTAACAACCCTCTTTATTGGTCGAGACCGAAAATTAGGCAGAAAACAGATACAAAAGGAAATGAACGCTCGTTTTTTTTTAAGTTTTATTTCTCATTCAATTTCCCCCTTATATGATGTATTATTTATTTTAAAAAATTATAAACCATATTAAAAAACAGTTATATTTAAAAAGGGACTGCAAATTGTTAATATTTTTTTAAAACTTATCACGCCAAAACGTATTTATGTTATGTACCGTTAAATATTAAAATTAGGTTGCTGATTATCAAGGTTTAGGCTGAGTAAACATGTTACTTAACTTTAAAGGTTATATATTTATATATTATTTATATTTAACCTTATGTGTGCTAGGCTACAATCCGTAAAAAAATATTTATCTTTCCGCCTGTATCTAAATTGGCAAAAAAACACGTAATTTTACATACTTTAACACGAAAATTTAAATAAATTTATACACTTTGATTACGCAGACACTTAACTGAAGTGCTTTAGCTCCTTGGCTTTCCAGCCGCTTACGGTTTTATATAAGAGGAATAAATTTACTTAAATAAACGTTAAATAAACACCTCAATAAATAACTTTGTTTATTTTAAAATTGCCGCAGCTGTAGCGTGGTTTCCGCAATGTATTTTATATTTTATTTTGGTATTAGAATTACTTAAATTATCTACTGTTTTTAATTATAACAATTTTCCACGAATTTGCATTATTTATAAATAAGATGTTTTAAATTTTTTAAATATTAAATTATACATCTTTTTTGACAAAAAAATTAGCAGTTAAGGGATCCAGAAATTTTAAATTTAAAAATTGGCAGTCTACATAAAATAGTTTATAATGGTTCCTTTGCAAGTACCTTGACCTTTTTTGTGAGAGAAAAACCGCTTTCGGTGAGATCAGTAAAATTAAGTAAAAGTGAAACCAGTTAATAGTTGATTAAGTAACCGTTGACAAGTACCGAGGTCCTGTGTAAATAAAATTTTCAAGTCGTCAATGGGATATATTCACGCTAGTAATTTGATTAAAAATTGTAGTAACACGAACATGTTCTTTAGATTTAAATGCATTATTTACATATTTTATAATTTAGGCATCGTTAAGGGACCTACATTTTTAGTTTTTATAGTTTTCGGTAAATGACTGTGGTAAAAGCGAGGGCAAACATAATCTATGAAATCATGATAAGCACAATCTGGTTGCTTCCACAAATTCGATTTACAAAAATTAAGTATTTATTTGTTACATTTTTTTTAGAACTGATTAGTTTTTACTAAAGTAGTACAGTGATTAATATAATATTTAGAATTTGAAAATAAAAATTTTAAATATATATTTTTCTCATCGTGCATTTTTACTGCTGTGCTTAGGGCGAATAAACTTGTTCAATTTACATAAAGATTTAATAAACCCATTGATGAATTACTTCGTGTATGAAGTTAGTACTTTGGCGCATTACTACCAATCTTAATGATGTTTTTCTTTATTCTTTTTTTATTTTGTTTTAAAAAACATAATTTGTTAATTAATATGTTTTTCAAAAAATAAATAAAACGAAGATGAATTTATTGTGTTGTAATATAAATTAATTTTTAATTAATTTTTATGTAAAGCCCAAATTCGGTTTTTTTAATTTTTAAGTTATGATTGTTTTTATTTAAGAAATTTAAATTATAGTTCTACATAATAAAGCTTTTATATATTATTATAAATTTTTAAAAATAAATTTTTGCTAACGAGTTTTGTTTTATTTAGATTACTTAAAAAATTAAAAAGGGGAATTTTCTCTCTGCAACCGTAGTTGTAGGGGAAGTAACTCACTTGGCGTATTTACATATTAAATAAATACCTGAATACAAAACTGTGTTTATGTTAAAGTTGTTGTAGAGGCGGTTACCGCAAACTGATTAATAAATAAATTATCTTTAAAACATATTTAACTTGTTGACATAGTTAATTAGCTGATTTATTTAACTTATTACCGTTGGATTTATGGTATTGACCTAACTGGCAACTGTACAAATTGTAACTGTTTATCGTAATTCAATACTGACTACGAAATAATTTGAAATTACTGAATTAGACTATCAAAGTGCAACTGAAATAAAGAGAAATATCGAAATTAAAATAAAAATACATATTTTGCGGGCTTCCTAATACTGGGTGACTGTATTTTGACAACGTAAAAATTAATGTTTGGCTTAAAGAACACACTTAAATTCACTACGAAATTTAATGCACGTGTGATCTAGAATGCAAATGCTAAGAAAATTTAATTATAATTTTTATTTACCTTAATTAAGGAAATGTTGGTTAAAAAAATACTTTTGCATGTGGCTTGGGCTTGTCTCCACAGTAAATTTGTTCTAATTTATAATCTACTTGCCTCTTACATATTAATTTGTGTATATAAAATTAAACCTATAAAAAACAATTATATGATAAAATATACCAAATGAGTACAAAAAATATTTTTTGCGTGCTGTAAAAATACAATACTTCGGTACTTATATAATATATAGATGGATTTTTTTAAATATTATTTTGCTTTGACTTTATGCTTTATATATCGCGAAAATATATATATATTTTTAAATCCATTGGTTAATTAGTTTTAATTAGTTAAGGTAGTCCGTGTGTTACGTAGTGACTAAAAATCCAATTTAATATATTGCAAGTTATATTTTTACCGACAATGTTGAAATAGGAAAAAATCTAATATGCATAATTTAAAACTTTTCCTAAAAGTATGTATTTGCTTGAAAATTGTATTGTTCTTTTTTATTTTTATGGTCCCATCCGCTGTAAAATAAAACTAAAATGTACTAAGGTGGCATAGTCCTCAGTGACACACAATAAATCATATGAACATATGTCGTAAATTTTTGAACTATAGGGTGATAAAGTTTTTAAAATTTTCTGAAATATCTAGAATATCATTTTAAATATCCTCACGAAATTCGGTATGTATATAATGTGCGTGAAGCATTTTCTGTCGTACATTTTTGTTTTAGATTTCTGCCAGTGACGTCCATTAAATGTTATATTTTTTAAGGAAAAATATTACGCCACTTAATTTTTAATGAAGGTATTTTTTTGATAGCCTGGTCACTTTAACATAATAATTAGCTCCTGTATTTTTTTCGTGAAATACACCCCTCACGATTAAAACAATTAAATTGAAAGTGATTAATTTTGTAGCAATACCTATTATTTTATTAAGAAATCCTGTTGTCCTGATTTTTTTTTAAATGACACAAATATAGGTAACGTAGAACAAATGGTTTTTAAAATTCAGTGTCAAAATAATGGTTGTTGGTGTTCTAAACGTTTAGCATTTTATTTCTTTAAATTTTAGTTTGCAATTCAGTTTTTTTTTTTGTTGTTTTTTGGAAAACCTGCCTTAGTAAATATGGTAAATTTTAATTATTCAAATACAAAAATGGCGGCATTGGATTACGTATATGTTCTCGCAGACGACAGAAACTGGAAGTTTCAAAAAACCTAGTTTGGAGGATAGACATCACACTGTCAGACCACACGAAATAGAAGAAGCAATGTTACAAGAAATCGACAAACATCCTGAGACAAGTACAAAGTAGATTGCCAGCGCTTTACATATTTGTCATCAAATTGTTTGGCGAATATTGGTTAATTTTTTGTTGTATTCTAATCATATTAAAAGAGTACAGCCATTACAGTGCGTTTCCACAGAGTGTAATTTTTCTCAGTGGTACCTTCAGAAAAATACGGAAAATCTTCAGTTTCAGTCACAAATTGTGTTCACATACGAAGCAATTTTTCGAGAAATGCCATTCAAAATTTTCATAACAATCAACTGTGGGCAAAAGAAAACCTACCTGCAATATTTAAAATTAATTTTCGGTTATTGTATGAGCGGAAATTGTTGATTATCATTTAATAGGTCCATTTTTTTACCAGGACGCCTTAATGAACAGTTCTTCTTACATTTTCTCCAAGAACCTGGGTTGCCTAAATACAATTGCATTAAGGAATTAAATTCGATACATAGTCGATGCAGCTCTGGCTCATTTTAATGTAGTTCGAGATCATTTAAATAGCGTTTATCCTGATCGTTGGATAGGTCGCGGAGGAACCCAACAGTGGCTAGCAAGATCTCCTCGATCTTAATAGTTTAGATATCTTTTTATGAGGTCACCTTAAAAGTCTAGTTTATACAACTTCTGTTAACAATTTAGAAGAATTGCAAGATTACCATAAGTTCAACAATCTACAACCTAGGCTGGTTAGCATAGTGGTCATTGTCTTTACTTGTCACGTGTACTACTTAGGTTTGATTTCCGGTCGAGAAAGAGTTATTTTTCATAGGAAGTAGTTATGTATTTAACGTCCGTGATGGGACTGTTTCAGTGTTTGGTCAACGAAAAAATGGCTTGAACATTGAAAAAACCAAAACGCTCCAACTCTCGTATTACCCTACATTAACAAGCCTTCGTTGGCTGTCCAAAGCTATCTTTGGGGCTATGATAAGAAAATTGGCAACTTTTTGTGTATTGTACTGCCAATTAAGCTACTGTTGTTAACCTTTATTTATAATAATTTCCGATCATTACAATAAAGTTTTAAATACGAAGTCCAACACACATTGAACAACTTGATCGCATACTAATCGAACATTTAACTGGAAAACTAAACGCGGCAAATTAAGCTTCTCTGCTTTCGAGCGACTTACGATTTCACGTGGGACGAATAAATTTACTCGGTTTGTATAAATGTTAAATAAACACCTCAATAAATAACTTAGTTTATGTTACAATTCATTACGGCGACAACGACTGCATCGATAATTATCTCTATAAAATATTTGGTTTTGTTTCCAGAATTAATTAGATTTCTGTCAGTAAATTGAATGATTATTTATAAGTTTTATTTTCCTATACATTCTTATAAAATAATTTAATACTAATATATTTTTTTTAATTTCAAAATATTATTGCAATAATGGTTATATATAACAAAAAAAAGTTGTCAAATTTTGTAGTCATTCCGATTGGATAAGCTATATACTATCACTTTAAGCAAGGAACAAATTTGTACGAGCATTGTTATGGTGAAATATAGTTCTTGGGTAAGTAAATACAGTAAATGCAAAATGCTATTAAATTCAGGTTTCCTTTTTTAGAACGGAGTTGGTTTGTCATGATATTAAAAATGCCAAATTATCTCAAAGTTTATGCAAAAACCCTAGCAAAAATAGGTGCTTTTTAGTAGAGAATACAATTTTCCATAAAAATGACACCTTCTAAAGTTAAAAAAATCTTTTTGTTGCAAAATAAATGTAAAAAACTCTTTTTAAGACCAAATAGATAAAGGCGTTGCTTTAGAGAAAAGAAAGCTGATACCAAAATTTTTAAAATGAGCGTAGTTACAAGTATTTTCACTAAAATGTGGCAAAGATATGATATTTTGATATTTAAAAGGTAAATTGGGGCAAAGTTGCGCATTCCAAATATTTCCGGAGATATTTAAAAAAACGAAATTTTGAAAAATAATGTTTCCTCGGCCACCATCAACTTTATTTTATCTTATTGGAACCATATTTAATTTTTAAGTAGGTAATTAATGCATTTGCTGCTTATTTTAATTATGTATAACTTGTTATACTTTGAAAGATGTTGACCTTTTTTATTTTCAAAAAATAAATATCTTCTTAGTTGGTCTTGATTCCAGCGATTTTGTAAATGTTTTTGCGTAAAAAGAAAATGTAGGTACAGCTTTTTAGTAGAATTAAGTTATTCAAATAAACAAAATTAATATAATAATAAAACTTTATTATACATTTAATAAAGACATTTAATAAAATTTAGGATGAATATGATACTTTTTACCAGTCGTAAATAAAATTGCTTGTCAAAGTGATTAGTGTACATCCAAATAAAACTTTGTTTTATGATTATTTAAAAGATTATTTAAAAAGTGTTTTTTAAAAAATAACTTTAAAAAAATATCCTAACGATGATAATTCTTAGAATCTTGAATAAAAAAAGTATTACAGCAAGGATTTAAAATAATGACCTTTCTCTTGGATACACATACGCATGCGTCTAATTAAACTATAGCAGCCCTAGAAATGTATTTTCTTTTAAGGGTTCTAAATTGTGCCGTAATAAATTGTAAAGATCCTTTTCTGTAGCAATTTAAAACTGTAAGGTCAAAGAACCTTGCGAGGCACCTTATAGATTTTGTATTACCTATCTTTCTATGCGAAAATATTTTCTTAACTGAGACAACGTTGGATCTATTGCAAACTGTCTTAGTACCTTAATCTGGCAGGCTTCGTCTATAATCCTTTGCATTGTAGTTTTCTTTTTCCATACAGATCCAGTTTCTTTAAACTTAGGCATTAATTCCATCATATACTTATACCTCACATTTTTATCTTGATGCCTTTCATTGAAACTCTGGCGGTTCTACGCGCGCATCTATCTTCAGCCCCGTAAAAGAAAATTATTTGTCATCTTTCGGCTAGAATATACGCCATTAAAAGAAAAATATGTTATATTAGGTACCGCACAAAAAAATCAGTGAAATAAATGCACAAATATTAGTCTGCGAGGAATTTTAAAACAATATTTCCTCGGTAATAACGGGATAACTTTTAAGCATTTAATAAAATAATTTATTTTAACTTGGTAAACTTATAAACACACATTCTTTGGTGGAATAACAAATTTTATGCCGTTTACAATGATGTATCACACTATGGAGATTGTCATTTGACATATCAAAATTTTTTTTTAAAGATATTAAGGCTGGTTCGTTTTGAAATAAAAGCACTGTATATATAAATTAAGGGCGTCGCCAGGTCAAATAGTCCTTTATATAGTATTTAAAGGGCTTGGTAATAGACCCCTTTGACGTTAAAGAACCCTTACAAATTTATGAGAATTAATATTATATTCTAAATCCTTTTGTTTCAGTTTTAATACTTATTTATTACCCTTAAAATTAAACCTGGGTAATTTAAGGAAATATCATAAATTCCTAAATAAAATGGCTACTTTCTTTTGCTTTAAAACTGATACGAACTTTATTTGGAAAGTGCTGACATAAAGAACGGTATATTACAGCCGTAAAAAATAAAGCTCCCAGGAATCGAAATAAACTGTTCCCTAGGTAATTTTAATGGCCCTCCATAATACAATATTGGAGAAAGATAAGGCCTAAGAAGTAAAGGGAACAATATTGCTCTTTGGTTTCGAGTATTTATTAACGCAGTATTTTGCTGAATGATTAATTTTAGAAGAGAGAGCTCTTTTGTAATCTGTCAGTAAGAATGGAAATTTTGATATGGTTTAATGATGACGCAAAGACATGGAATTATCGTCTCTAGTCTTGTACTGTCTCGTCAAAGCAAAAGACTTTAAATTTTTTACTTTCGTTTAATTATTTAGACATATTATTGGTAGTAACAAATACGTCAATATTGCGCTAAAAAATTAATTGAGGAAAATAGAGTCAGGGTTAAATACATTACGTCAAACAATTTACTGTAATTTAGACTATTGTGTCAAAAAAATAAAGATAATAAAGTCATGGTTTAGTGTTCCAAGTCTAAATATTTTTAGTAAAAAAACGTCGTTATTTACAATATTGTGCTAAAAAATAAATTAAAGAAAATGATGTTATGGTTAAATATATTATGACAAACGATTTTAAAGTAAAAAGTAAAATAATTTAGCCTATAGCGCTAAAAAATAAAGTTAAAAAAAACAAGTTATGGCCTAATATAGTAAGTCGAAATATTTTTAGTCATTAAGAATATTGCCCTAAAAATTAATTAGGGAAAATTAAGTCATGGTTAAATATATTATGACGAACGATTTAAAGTAATTTTTTTGTTCACAAGCTCGAGACGTAACGAGGTTTTTTAGATCAGGAATTTTAACGTACAATGCCAAAAAAATTGGAAGTTTTTATTAAAATAGGATTTTAAATTATTATTAAAAATAGTATGACGTATAAGGAATCAGAAAAAAATATATGTCAATTAATTAATAAGTACTACAATCTGTAAAAATTTTTTTTTCCAATTTTGACATTCAAAATGACACTTTTGAAAACTCATTGACGTTGTCAAATATCTTAGTTTCCATAACTAGTTACGAACAGTAAAACTGGTGATAAAAATTAAGATAATTGACAACGTCAATGAGTTTTGATAAGTTTTTTTATATTTTAAACTTAAATTAAAAAGAATCATATTATATTCAAAATTATAAAAAATATTTTGTGAAACGCGTTAGGAAACACTATTTTGTATAACTCACATTCTTTTGCCGAACTCGCTTCGCTCGTTCCGCAGAAATCCGCTCGTTACGAAAAATAGTACATTTTTCAACTAGTTGCACAAACAACTATTTAATAATACTAGAACAAAAGTTGTTGGTTGGTTTGATTTGGTTATCAACTTTTACAAATAATATGTTAAATAAAACCCATATATATGGTCTTTGCCTCGTTAAGTACCACTTTCCGTAAGATCAACAAAGTTTTGAATAAACTGTAGGTGTTGCCTGGATAACATTACCCAAACCTAGTTTAGAGTAGTAGTTATTTGTATATCTATTGTATATCTGTGGTGGCACCACCGCACTATGTAAAAGTGCCGTAAAATGCAATCTCCTTACGTTTCGGTACTTGGACAACGTTTGATGAAAAATCGGATTAAAAATGTAAAAAACCGGCGCCCACGGTACCTAGTACTTTAAACAAGCCTTCGTGAGGTGTCATAAAGATAAAAAAATATTAATTTACACCCACAAAATTTCAGTAATGTTCCAATAAATGATTTTATCAAATTGGGGTAAACTTAAAGGATGCCTTATAATATTATATAACTTACCAAATCTAACAGAAGTTGTAAATTTACCTAAAATAGAGAAAGCAGTAAAAATACATTTTTAACGTTAAAAAGATAGTAAAAATGCTTCAGTATGTAAATAAAATAGAATAGTATATTAAAGAAAGCCAAAGATAAACCATTTTATCCATGACTTATTTATTATTTGTTCATTCTAAATAAATTTACTAACAATAATTTTAGCCATTATTTACTAGTGATCAATGATACTATTTTTTACTGTTACACTTTTTTCTAAAATTAAACAAAAAGTCAAACACCTTAGACTTACAATATGTACTAGATAAAAAAAACACAAGTGGCTATAAAAAAATCATCCAAATAAGGTTTTAGTTACTTTTAATTTGAAACACCTAAAAGTTGTTCGACCTGTTTGTTGTTACTAATTCAACTTTACTCATCCAGAAATAAAAATGTATAATAATTTTAGTTGATAGCCATGGAAATAGTATAGTAGTCACTCGCATATAATGCCTGTTCTGCACTTCATAAACTTTAGCCATCATTATATGCTGGTTAAATAATATACTATAATTTTACATAACAAATATTTTTTAGATTAGTTTTGTTCATGTAATAAATGTACAATTAATAAATGGAAAGTTGACAGTATAAACAGAAATGACATGTTTCTCAGAGGCAATTTTTACTATTTTACAAGCTTTTATTTAATTTGCAGTGTTTTTTTTTATGTATGACAATGCATTTTTAGCTAAGTTACGTCATTCTATATCTAATATGGCGGACCGCCCAAGATGGTGGACTAGTTTTTTTATGCACTCCCATGATATACGTATCAAATAAAAGGGTTTGCTAAAAAGAGCACGAAAAATAAAATGCTGTTACTCTAAGTCCATTATGGCGAACTTCCGAAAATGTTTTACAAGCATAATTAATATTAAAGCAGTTTTTCTCAACGAATGAGCTGAAATTTTGCATACACGTTTAGGTACATCCAAGAATACTAAAAATTAAATGACTTTACTCTAAATACAATTTTAAAGAGTTATAACTCGGCAAAGGTAAGGGATAGTTTGGTGTTGAGCAAACTTAGAATTGGTTACTACACTTAAAAGTAAAAACTAAATTATTAGTAAAAAACATTTTTATCTACAACCGTGCGGTAACTAATGTTACAAACACTATTTTTAGTGTGGTAAGTGTCACTTTACCGCACTAGTGTGGTAACTGTTACTTTACCGCACTAGTGCGGTAAGATCATTTATACTAAGGACTTTTTAAAAATCGTTTAATTGAATATCGTTACACAATAATTCCTCTTCACGTAAATTACCTAACATACAGATAACATACCTTAAAGTTAAACGTAATAGTCGAGTCTCTCACCCTTTCTATATTTACGACTGTCGATTGCATAGCTTTTTTTGCGGTGGTGTCATTTTGACAATGGCTGACACCGATCGAGGTAACTGGTAGTTTAATCAATTGCTAGTGTAAAATTGAGATAAACGTCGAAAAAAAAATATTATCACAAAAAAACCTGACGGTTCTAGATAAAACAGTGTACCTAACTCAAGTGGTAAACGTTTTTAGCGCACTTAAGTGAATGCAAAACTCGCCTGCGGCTGGTTTTGCAAACTTTACCTTACGTGCGCTAAAAACCTACTTACCACACTTGTTATGTAATATACTATTATTTACAACCGTGCGATAACCTAAGGTTACAAACACTATTTTTAGTGTGGTAAGTGTTACTCTACCGCACTAGTGCGGTAAGATCCTTTATACTAAGGACTTTTCAAAAATTGTTTATTTAAACATCGTTTAACAGTAATAACTCTCCATGTAAATTACCTAACACACAGGTAATATACCTAAAAGTTAAAGGTAATAGTCGAGTTGCTCACATTTCCTATATTTACGACTGCCGATTGCAATGGCTTTTTTGCGGTGGTGTCTGTTTGACAATGACTGACACCGATCGAGGTAATTGGTAGTTTTATCAAATGCTAGTGTAAAATTAAGATAAACGTCAAAGAAAAATTATTATCACAAAAAAACCTGACGGTTGTAGATAAAATAGTATACCTAACTCGAGTGGTAAATGTTCTTACCGCACCTAAGTGAATGCAAACCGCGCTAATAACCTACTTTCCACACTTGTTAGGTAATATACTATTAAAACCAAGCTTTTATTTACATGTACCAAGGAAAAGAAAATAAACCTAAAATTAAATCAAACCCATCAATTTATGACATTACACAATTTGATAAGCAAAAATAGAATATGTAACTTTATCTTGACGTAAGTAATTCTAGGAAAAAAGTTATATGTTTTTTTTTATAAAATATGTAAATTTCGCGACAAGTTTTTGTACATGTAAATATAAGCTTGTTTTTAATTTTTTTTACTCTTAATTTATTTATTTATTAACTTTGTTTAAACCCGTCTTAAAAACGTATAAAATGGACATTGTGCACAACCTTTATCATTTAACTTTTTAAATTTAATGTATCCCTAATTTTTTACAGACACAACCAGGAATACTTGACTTAAAATTTAAATTATATAAAATACATATTTTTTTATTTACACCAGATCAAAGCAATGTTATGAAATGAAAAGTAAGGCAATATCATTGTACTGCTTCTAACAGCCGCTGTGCTGCCTAAACTTAAACATATTGACGCAATTACGAAAATACCCAGGTTGCACGGAGACATTTCCAGAAAGCGACAGCAAAGCTCTAGCTACAACATGCCGGGATTTGCACTAACAAGATTGTGTTTTTTTATTAGAGCTTACATTTGAAAAGTTACATAACATGGCTATTATTTTTATTTTATTAAAAAATAAACAAATATAACTTATTTTGTCCATAATTCAGTATTAGGAGTTATTTTCACCCATTCCTGTTTCGGAAAATAAATTAATAGTTAAAAAACATTCTTAAAAACAAGCATTTATTTACATGTACTTAAAAGGAAAGGGTAAAACTTAAATCAAATTTATTATTACATTACATTGTTTATATTATAAAAAAGCTTCTCTCGAGATTTTGTTATTTTATAAAAAAAGATTTTTTTTTCATAGAATATCTTATGTCAATGTGTCAATGTGCTCTACTGTCCGTAGGCTATAAACTAGTGGAGAGACTTGTCTACAATAGAATCAGCTCAGAGATCCTGGAGGCAGTACCAGTTGAGCAGGCGGGCTTTCGGCCAAAACGATGCTGTGCTGACCAGGTCCTGTCACTTACCACCTATATCGAAGCGGGATCCCAACGTAAACTTAAAACCTCAGCTGCATTCATCGACCTCTAGCAGCCTACGACACCGTATGGAAGGAAAGAATGCTCTACAAGCTTCTCAGAAAAATTCCTTGCAAGCGAATAAACCAACTGATATCGAACATGCTTGGTGATCGGACGTTTTAGGTTATAATGGGCACCGACATCAGCTCACTAAAGAAACTTAACAACGGCTTGCCACAGGGATCAGTGCTCGCTCCGCTCCTCTTCAGTTTGTATATAGCGGATATACTGGCAACAAGGTCAAACAAGTTTGGTTACGCCGACGATTGGGTGCTTGCAACAAGATGTAACTCAATGAAGCTATCTGAGGAAATCCTAACAGCACACCTCAAGCCAATGGGTAAATACTTCCGCAAATGGAGACTCCAGCCGAATGCCTCCAAAACAGAGGTTAGCTGCTTCCACCTCAATAACAAACTAGCCAGAGAAGAGCTTAACATACGATTTGATGGTACCAAACTAACCCACAACAAAACACCGAAACACCTGGGAGTGACTTTGATAGAACACTATCATTTAAAGAACACCTAACCGCCGAGAAGCTGAAAATCAGGAACAACATAATCCAGAAGTTATGTGGTACCACTTGGGGAGCATCGGCTTCTACGCTGCGCTGCTCCGCTCTGGGACTTGTCTTCTCGACGGCTGAATACTGTGCCCCAGTTTGGCTTAACAGTCCGCACGCAAAGAAGGTGGACGTCCAACTAAATAATACGATGAGGATAATCGCTGGTGTCATTAAGTCGACCCCCACTCAGTGGCTCTCAGTACTAAGCCATATCCAACCATCAAGGCTGCTACGAATAAACGCCCTTACACGAGAGTACAAAAAGATCATGGAAAATAGAAATCTGCCAATACATCAAGATATTAAGGACGCAAACCACAATCGTCTCCGCTGCAGAAATCAACCAACTAAAACGGCAAGCGCAGCAATGCAAGAGGAGTTCAACCACCATGCATGACTCAAGAATGGACCAACCAACAAGCAATATTAGCCCTGCATTACCCAAAGCACCCAGGTTTGACCTACCACCACAACGTCCACACTTATGAATCAGAACGCAACATCGGATTGCCATACCCACCTGCACAGGGAAAACAACCAACCAACTGCGACTGCGGAGAATATCTAACGATTAAAAACATCACGGAGGAATGCCCCACAAGATCCTACAACGGTAGACCTGAAGACTTTCTGCTGGCAACTGCCGGGTCGATAGATTATATTAACCGACTTGATGTTTGGTTGTGAAATCCCAAAGTTTGTTTTATTAGCTTATATGTGTAATCTAGCTTTTAAGTTTACTGTGTCTGAATCGCCAAACGATAAATATATAAAATCATGTCAATGTATTTTTGTTTATCTACACAGATAAATCTCGCAATAAATTTTTCATATCATATAGAGGGTGTAATGTAATAAATTAATGGGTTTGATTAATTTTGAAGTTTATTTTCTTCTTTTTTGTACATGTAAATAAAAGCTTATTTTAAAAATGTTTTTTACTTTTAGTTTATTTTTATTTTTTAATTATCCATATCATGACAGTGCATAAAAAAATCATAGTCCATTGGTCTATCATCATTGAGAGTCCGCCGTATTGGATTTAAAGTGTCGTCATTATATTTTTCGTATGCTTTTTTACAAACCCTTTATTTAATATCGATATCACAAAATTGCATAAAAATGAGGTCCGCCATGTTTGAGTTAAAATAACATCACTTAGCTGACCATGCATTGTCATCCAAACAAACATCGTCAGGTAAGTAAAAGCTTTTAAAAAAATAGGTTAAAAAATACCCAAGCGTAAAATATGTTGTCCAACTTTGCTGTTTCGAAAAATCCAATAAGGACTAAGCGAGGTCACATTAGTGGCTTTCCTCGATAAAAAAAATGTGCAACAGACATGTTGTGTTTTTTTCTGGAGAATCTGAAAAAAAGATTTGCTTTGAAGCAAGAGGGATACGACTTAAAATTTCTTATTGGGACACTTTAATTATTGGTACTTTCTCAGTCTGAGTGTCACTTTTTTCGATACTTTTTTATTAAAAATGTTTTTGTTTTTATGTTTAATAAGAACAGAATAAATCTAATTTAAATGAGGAATTTGCGATTTAAATTAAACAATAAAAAAGATTACAATACATAGCTAAAATTTCAAAACAGAAAAATCCGGTCTTTAGCCAAAGTCAGGCATTTATTATTACTTTTAATATATATTAGTTAAGGTAAAACATATTTAATTTTGCTTTTATTAACAAAACAATTCTTATAATTTTGATGTTTAATATACCTGCTATTATAGTCAAAGCAGGTCTTTTTAATTTGAAAAACTTGCCATAACAAACTAATTTTTCCCATTTATTGGATTAATTTTATTTTGAAAATAGTCAAAGTTCCTACTTTTTGATATTTCACAGTTTTCAAATGCCCTTATAAAAGATTTTCATTATTTCTTTAAAAGTTTTAAACAATCCTATGGTTTTAATAACACTAAAATTTTGGACTTCCATTGTCTTTATTTGTTAATTGATACACAACGTTTCGGTTAGTGATGTATTTTCAACCACTATTCTTAAAAGATACGACTTATATACTATCCGTTGTTTACCAAAGCTTGACCGATTTTTCACGGTTAAACAACGGCTGCCAGATATTCGGAATGTCGACAGTAGGATTGCTAAATACATTTTGGTTGTTTGCAATTATTACAGCTTCTTTAAAGTTTTTTTATTCCTACCCAGACTGGACAATATTTACACAGAATTCCAATCACTCTAACGGAACAAAGCAAGGGGTCATACGTACTCAATAAACCCATGCAGTGACCATATCTAACAGTAAGGAATCCCTGTAAGACGAAATAAGTAAAATAATTAGGGATCTTAGGCAGAACGGCTACAGTGAGTTAAAGAAACAATCGACAAATATCAAGATAATACAAAAACTTTAATTTAAACCAGACTCGACAGGACCAAATATTTATGACTATTCTGTATATTAAAGGAAATTCGGAAAAATCCGCAGAATAGCATATAAGTATAATATTAAAACAGCATTTAAATCTCAAACCACTCTAAAGAGTATTCTTACTAAGACGAGATAGAACAACAATGTTTAAAAAAATAAATGTTTCTACCAAATTCCCTGTGAATGTGGTGAGCTATACACCGGGGAAATAAAAAGACCACTCGAAATTAGAGTTAAAGAACATAAAAACATACAGAACGAGATAAAACGTCGAAATCAGGAATTGCCGAACACGCCTGGTCAAAAAAATGGTCGGAAGCAAAAATTATTCATAAAGAAATCCACTGGAAGAAAAGAAAATTTAAAGAAGCTGTAAAAATTGCAAACAACCAAAATATATTTAGCAAACCTAGTGTCGACATTCCGAAAATCTGGCACCCGTTGCTGAACCGTGGAAAATCAGTCGATCTTTGGTGAACAAGGATACTTTATAAGTCGTAGCTTTTAAGAATAGTTTTTAGTTATTACTTGAAAACGGTTGGAGATACATCACTAACCGAAACTTTGTATATCAATTAGCAAACAAAGACGATGAGAGTCCAAGATTTAGTGTTATTGAAATTTTCAATATTGTGATATCCAACGAACTCAAGGACTAGAATTAACGCAACGCCAGTTTGTAGGCAGGGTGTTTGGTATAGTGACCTGTTTGTTTTTGTTTTAGAAAAACGTAAACAAATATCTCAAAAACCAAAATCAGGAAATTACCTTGCAAATGTAATAAAATTATTAAAAAATATTGGTTTTTGTGTTAATATAGGCAACATCGATTTAAATATAAACATTTAATATTATGACAGTTCCAAGCACCGACAGCTTATTTTGGACAGCTGCTGCATTCGTTTAATAAAAAATGATAGTAAATCAGGTGTTGTACGGCACTTTGATGTCAGTTTATCTCTTTCTAGTAGGTTGTATTATTCAAAAAACACGTTTTGTAAACTAACTTGATCAACAGCAACCGAATTGAGCATCTAAAGTAAATGCCATATCTGTCTGTCACTTCAGATAATAAACAAAAATAGTTTTTCGCTTTAAAAATAATTTTTAACAATAAAGAATCATTGATTTTAAAATGTAATTATGATGCAATGCCATAAACATTAAAAAGATTATTTTGAGTTATGTTATTCAGTGTCTCTAAAATATTGTGCAGTGTGTTTACAGAACTATCCTCCGCCCCCAATATGTAATGAAAACAATTTGTTACTTTATTTCCATCCAAGAATTTGTTGGTGATATCAATGCTATTAGGTGGCCATGTGATGATTCCATTGAGGCCAATCCACTCGGGAGACTGCTGTTTAAGCTGGTGACAATATGCCACTGTGTATGTAATATTGTTATGTTCTATCAATGGTTTATACATCCCTTTATTTATCCATTTTTGGCCAGTAAATTACCATTAAAAAAATAAGCCAATAATGCTATTTAAATTGTAGTTTTTCCCTGATATTTTGTAGCTTTATACCTTTTCGGGATTTTATGAGCCCAAAAATGCATGTAATGTGCGCTATACATCCCTGCGAATCTTTATTCCACAACTAACCACATTTTTTTTTTTCATCAATCTGGATTTCTGAAAAAATAAAAGAATTTAAAACGAAAAAGATTCCTTACTGTTTCAAAGTTTGTTGTTGACTTTTAATATAAGTCGAAAATTTCTTATTTGATTAAAATTGTTTCTAATATTACTAAAAATGAATGCAAATCATTTTTATTAAAACTCTATTTTGTTTCATTTTAAATAATTTTGTTAATATTTTCCATAAAATAAATCACTTTATTTATATTTATATAATAAATATTATTATTTTATATTATATATATAATATTATATTATTAATTATATTTATATATTATATATAAATTATATTTATAATGATATATATATCTATATTTATATTTATATATATATATATAATATTATATATATATATATATTATATATTAATAAAATTAAAAATAAAATATTTTATATTATTAATATTTATATATATATATATATATATATATATATATATATATATATATATATATATATATATATATATATATATATATATATATATATATAATTGGAAAATCATGTACTGATAAAACTTAGATAACCTATTCTTTTATTGTCAGTATAAAATCCTGGAAAATATTTTTTCGGCTTTTCTAATAAAGAGGACTGTTATACTTTTGAGCCATTTTAATTTTTTTTTTGGCATTCTTGCTACTCTCCAAAAACTAAATGTCCCACATTTAAATAATAGGATTTTTTACAAAAGAGGTAAAGGCTTAAAATATTTTCTTAAATTATGGTTTATGATTTGCACTGACCCAAAAAGCTGCCAGTCTTTGCGAAATTACTCCCTATATTTCACGAATTTCAATTATAACGTCAGGCGGCAGCCCATACGTTTAAAATTTTACCTTGTATCGTAAGAAAGTCGTTATAACTAAAATATAGTACGGCTTGCGCATTATTCTCGTTTAATTTTCCCCCTTTTCTTGCGGGCGCGAAATGGCAGCGATCGTAACAAATATCTGTCAGCCGAGAGCTATAACGAACGAAAATTATACTTTTTGGCATAATATTACAATGGAAATCATTGTTAAGTTGACTTACGGATTAAAAAAGAGCTATAATGGAAAAGTTATAACTAAAGCTGGGGACTTTGCCTGCTTGTTCATTGGCGTGGAGGTATACATAGCGCGGTCACAGATTTTTTGTTTTTAATATATTCAGAGCTGTCAAAGTACTCTAAAATACTTAGTAGTTTAACTTGACTAGCATTTTTTTTAATAACATCCAGTTTAATGATTTAATGATTTGCGCAAAATAAAATGTATACTTTGATAATTTAACGATTTACCTTACCTGTAAAGTCTCTTATTGTGATGTATGTATTGAGATTTTTAGCAGTTATTTTTTTGAAAATTTTTCGGGTTTAGAGGTCCAATATAATTTTTTAATTCGATCCAAATTCATTTTTTATTTTATATTTGAAACCAAAATATTTTCCAAAAATTCTTAGTTTAGTATTTATACAATATTTGAATGTTTTTTAAAAGTATCTATAATATTAAAAGTATTTAGAAATTATTGTAATTTTACCAAATTGAAATTGAGAGCTGTTTGCGCGATTATCCAACGTGAATAAATTGGCGTACTTGATTGATTTATTTTTACTGCAAGTACTTTGTATTTACTTAAAGTATTTTTTTTACTTTAAGTACATCGTAATACTTCAAGTACTTAGAAAAATACTTCAAGTAATTTACTTGGTCAAATCAAGTACAAGTACAAGTACTTTCTAATTAAAAGTACTTGAAGTAAAATACTCCAAGTACAGAAAAGTACTTGAGGCAAAATTTTACTTTAAAGTCTTCAAGTTTTGACAGCTCTAAATAGATTGGATTAGTCCACGTGGCTGTCTTAAATGTGGCAAGAGGTAGCTTATTAACTATGGCATTTAAACATTTGAAGGTTTAAAAAAAGGGAAAGCTTTTGAAGACTGTAGGTTCCACAGTCTAAATACTCTAGGGATAAAAAAAGAAGAAGAAGTGGGAAGTTCGGAGCCCCTCCAGATGAACTGTAGAGAGATGCATAAGAGTGACACTACGTGTCGTTGTGCTAGAAGCTGCCAGAGGAGAATTTATTAATGACCCCAGACTTACAGAAAATCATTTTTCTCCTGCCCACGGATAGGCTGTAACGGATTTTTCGCTCATTTATAGTTATTTTTACGGAATTTTGCTTCGAGAAATTAGCCACTAATATTATTTCTTTGTCAGCTCTCAACAGAGCAATACGTAGTGCCTCTTATGCATCTCTTTAAAAATCCAAGTTGAGAGGCCCCGACCTTTCCACTTTGTTTGTTTTTTACCTCCAGTGTATCCAGACTGTGGAACCTACTACCCGCAGTGATTTTTAATTTTCCTCCAAAGCGTCAAATATTTCCGTATTAATAAACTATCATTATGTATATATATATATATATATATATATATATATTTTTTAAATATATATATATATATATATATAATATATAAATATTTGTAAAAATCAACAGATACCTTACAGACCGTCGGTGGGCAAGAGAAGGAAGCTTTCCTCTAATAGTGGCATCACTGTATGCGTGTATTGTAGCGTTTTTTATACTGGATAAAAAATCACTTTGACACTATTAGACGAAGTGTAATAATTTTACTTATAAAGACGCAAGCTTCGAGCGTATACCTACCTAGAGACTGCCTTTCTGCTGGCAGTGCGAATAGCGTGCGAGAGAGAGTAAGCGCCAATAAATATAATCCCTTTCTCTCTTATTCTGCGTACTGATTGGTTGGCGGGTTATAACCAATAAGCACGCGAAGCGGGAGAGAAAGGTATTAGACTAATTGGCGCTTTTTCTCTCGCACGCTTGTTCGCAGGGTCGAGCGGCAATAGCTGCCTCTAGTACCTACTAGAGGCTGCTATATTATGTTCAAAGGACAAAGATTGAACAGATATTTATCTTAATCTCAAATATACAGTAGGAAACTGTTCTTATACAACTTACGAAATGCTTTATTATCCTTAAGCGAATCATTACAAGTACTAGATGCCGTACAAAGGCCCAGTTCCTCATTGAAATCTCGAATAAGAGCAAAGCGAGCAGATTTTTGTGTTACGTGCTCTAGCGGCTGATAATCTGCTAATAGAAAACATGACATATGGTGGATGGATGAGATAAAGAAACGGTTTTAAGCAAAAGGAGCAAAAAAATGTCAATGAGAAACCTGGCCAAATGGTGCTATGGACATGAATGATAAGAAAAATATCCGTGTTAGATACAAATTGGACAGTGTAATAAGTAAAAATCCCTATAGTGCTAAATTAAAACGTATTTGTAATGTGCTAAAATAGATTCATTTAAAAAATTATGTGCTCCTTTTAACTATCGAACGGTCGTTTTCGTTATGTAAAAACATATTTTAATGAACATCGCTCAGTGAGACGACTGTAGAGGTCTTTACAGCTGTGGTGCCAAGCCAATATAATCCGTATTTCTAATATTAACTGAGTATTAAATTTACAATATTAGAACTTATACGAAATTACTTACCTTCGCCGTCACCCGCCGCTGGCGCATCAGTCGTTTGCCCAGTTCTAGTTACAACACGGGCGAAATTCTGGTATGACGTAAGGATATGGTTTTTACACTGCTTTATTTGAGTTGTATTAGTATTTTTAAAAGTAAAAAATCAAAAGACAGTGTTAAACACGTAATCTTATTTCGTGAGAATAAAAATTTATTCGGATGGGTTTTTTCTCTTTAAACAAAAGAAATAAACGAGACCCAAATGACTTTCATTATCTTAAACGAAACTGTTTATTTTGCCAGTTATGTTTTTACTTTTACTTTTTTCGCTTGGAGCATATATTTTTTTTAATTACCCTTTAATATTTATTTAAATCTTAAAGTGTTGTGTTATGTACCGTAGGCCTGTCTCTTGGCCTGTCTGGCAATCACCTTAGTTAGATAACTTTATTAATACATTTAAAGATCGATTAGGTAAAATTTTATATTTCAAAGAAGTATAAACATTTATATACAAAATTTTGTTTTTCAATCCGTTTGTCGGCAGTAAATTCTGTACGGCGCGGCGTTTCTCCAGCATCTCAACTGTCATTTTCTAATAATGCCTAATTAACGGCTGCTCGATTTGAAAACACCGTATTTTTAAGAATAAATTTACATGCAGAGTACATTTCATTTTAAGATAAAAGGCTTGACCTTTGTGAACCGATCCCAAAAATCCAAATTTTAAAATTCCACAAAAAAAAATAGAACTTCTGTACGACCCAACCTGTATATTCGAAATTTACACACAAATTGATAATCTGCAATGTAAACGTTTATAGCAGGATGACAGCTGTCAAATACAGATCTGTTTCAAGTAAAGTTTTTCAAAATGTCATAATGGAATTTAAAAATAAATTGTTTTTTTGCTTAAGACAAAATGGTGTACATTTTAAGCATCTAACCAAGTAAAATAGCATTTCAATTAAATACAGTTTCTTTAACTTAAATTGGGGTGCGCCTAGGGGGTAACTCCTTGATTGCAGTATAGTGGTTTTAATTCGCCGTACTTACCATTTTTCAACTTTTTTTATTATTCGAGACATTTAAAAGTTTTTAAATTAACACCCTGTATATTCAATTTATAAACATGTTTTATATTGTTTTTAGGATTAAATGTCTTTATGTTATTTTACAAAACTGTTATGATACTCTGCCGAAAATAACATCTATCTGCATAGACATAATATAACCTTTTTTTAATATTGCGAATGAAAACTGTTTGTAGACAAAGGTTTATGTCACTCAAAATCTATTAGAATTAAGAACGTTTCCCATCTATATACTATAAACCCTAGAACATTTTGGTTATGTAACTAATTCTTACAATTTGTCAGAGGCCGGCCCATTTTTTTAAACCTATACTTTTAACTTGGTTTATGTTGTGTCATATTACATAAAAATAACACTTTTTAGTTATCACAAATATATTTCGTGCAAAATTTGAAATATTGCTTTTATAATCATGGCATGCAAAATTAATCTTTCATTTACTTAGTACACTTTGCCTATTCTACTAGTCTGATACAGGATTAAAAAAATATACGTTTATCTGTTAATTGGATAAAATAAAGTTTTATAGGCTGATTTCAATCTTATAAATTTTTGAAAAGAGCCTCTGTTACTATAGCTCTGCTACAATTAATAATAATTAACTATTAAACAAAAATAGAGATTTTTTTTATTAATGTGGTTTTTCAGGGTATACCTGAAAAATCCTGACCAGACAGAAGGATTATATTACTTAAAGTAAAAATGTTATAAAAATACATAATTTAAATCATATAAAATTTTGTCTAACCCTTATAGTTTTTGAGATATTGACATTATAAATTTAAAAGAAAATCGTAAATATCTCTAAAACTATAAGAGATACCAAAATTTTTTTAAAACAAAAAATAGAGCTTTCTAAATTGTCTATATTAAAAGTTTTATAAACATTTTTAATGCAAGTAATAATAAGAAAATATAAATAAAAATGTGATTTTTATCAAAATTTTTAGGCCAAAAAAAAAAATATATATATATATATATATATATATATATATATATATATATATATATATATATATATATATATATATATATATATATATATATATATATATATATATATATATATATATATATATATATATATATATATATATATATATATATATATATATATAAAAATATATATATATATATATATATATATATATATATATATATATATATATATATTATATATATATATATATATATATAAAAATATATATATATATATATATATATATTTATATATATAAAATAAAATAATATATATATTTTTTTATTATATATATATAATTTATTATTTTTTATAATAATAATAAAAAATATATAATAAGTATTCCACGTAAATTTTAAAAAAAAATTATTTTATTTTATCAAAAAGTTATTTATAAAAATTTTTTATCTAAAAATTTGGGATAAACATTTAACTTTTTAAAACCCGGGCCAGAAAATTAAAAAACTTAAAATGTTTTTTCAAATAAGTGCATTTTTTGAAAATAAAAGGAAATAAGTACTAGGAAAAGTTGTTCAAAAAAATTAAAAAAATAGTTCTAAAAAAAAATATTTTAAAAAAAACGGCCTACTTTTTTTTTGTGAAAAAAAATTTATTTTAATATCATTTAAATTTTTAATATCAATTTTTTTTATCAAAATTTTTGCAGTTAAGTAAGCATTTAAAAGCGACATATGCCACTAAAGAATTTAAAACAAAGTAAAAACAAAAAGTTTTTTAATCAAACGCTCTAGTACAAAAATTTAATTAAAAATTAATTAAAAAAATTAATAAAATAAAAAAAGTGGGCCAAATTTTTTGAAAATTGGTATTAAGCTACTTTTAGATTTAAATTTTTCTAGTAATTATTTTCGATATCTTTGAAATTTAATGTTTATTTGTACCATTTTAAGTTTTTTCAATTTTCTGAGCGGGGTTTTAAAAAAATAAATTTCTTTTCCAATTTATCTCTAAGGGAAAAGAAATTTTTATTACACAACTTTTTTTTGATAAAAAAAAAAAGAAGTTTTTCCTATTCAAACTTTTGGACCACCGAAGACGGAAAAGGTGTTGAATAGTAAAAAATTCGATTTTATTTTATTAAAAACGCTATTCTTTAAAAAATTATTGCTTAATTTAAAGATAAGATTGGGATAAAAAAATTTAAAAATTTTATACGGTAAATTTAAAAATTGAAAAAACTTTTAAATGGTTCAAATCAAGGCAATTTGAGAAATATGGAAATAATTACTAAAAAAGCTGTTCAAAATAAAAGATGTTCCTAAACATTTTTCAAAAAATTCCTATTTATAATTTGCGATTAAAATATTTAAATTAACTAATTCCAAAACCAATTTATTGTACTAGTGTTGATATTGACAAGATGTATTTTAATTTTGCTTTAAGTTTTATTTACTTAAAACCAAAAAGGTTTTTATTTAAAGTAAAAATTTAAAAAATTTAATTTTTTTTAAAAATTTAAATTGTTTAAATTAATTTAATCACAAATAAATAAAAATAAACCATTTTTTTGAAAATTGGTATTTAAATACCCTTTTAATTTTTAACAATTTTCCTAGTAACATTTCCATATCTTTAAAAAAATGCATACTTGTACCATTTTAAGTTTTTTCAAATTTTCTGAACACCGGTTTTTAAAATTGTCAAATGTTTCTATTAATCTTACTCTAAGAAGTACAAAATTTTTTATCAAGAGTAGGTTTTTTTTCGATAAAAAAAAAATAAAGAATTTCTCTTCAAAAACCCCTTTTCCCGGGCTACTTATATATATATATATATATATATATATATATATATATATATATATTTATATATATATATATATATATATATAAAAATTTTTTTTTTTTTTATTGTTATTTTGTAGTATACTCATCGTGACAGAGGATATTTTAACGAATTAAAGGACTAGAATTAACGCAACGCCAGTTTATAAGCAGGTTGTTTGGTATAGTGATCTGTTTTTGTTTTGGAAAAACGTAAACAAATTGCCAGATCTCAAAAACCAAAATCAGGAAATTATCTTGAACATGTAAAAAAATTATTCAAAAATATTGGTTTTTATGTTAACATAGGCAACATCGATTTAAATATAAGCATTTATTGATATGACAGTTCCAAACACCGGCAACAAGGTTAATTTGGACAGCTGCTGTATTCGTTTAATAAAAAATGATAGTAAATCAGGTGTTGTACGGCACTTCAATGTCATTTTATCTCTTTCTAGTAGGTTGTATTATTTAATAACACGTTTTGTAAACTGACTTGATCAACAGCAGTCGAATTGAGCATCTAAAGTAAATGACATATTTGTCTGTCATCTCAGATAATAAACAAAAATAGTTTTCTGGCTCTAAAAATAATTTTTAACAATAAAAAATATTCGATTTATAAAAATGTAATTTATGGTGCAATGCCATAAACATTGAAAAAGTTATTATTTCCGAAGTGATGTTATTCAGTGTGTTTAATCAATGTTGCCGGTGCTGTGTGTTTACAAGAACTATGCTTCCTTGCCCCCCTGAATATATTAATGCCAAAAAAGGTTTGTTTACTTTATTTCTATCCAAGAATTCGTTATTTTCATAAATTCATAAGATTAAAATCAGCCTATTAAACATTATTTTATTTAATTAACAGATAAGGAAATATTTTTTTTAATCCCGGATCTAAGACTATATGTACGTCTCAGAAACAAAAAACAACGAAAATTATTAATTCATTACACGTACATAATTGAATAACTAAAATGTAAAAATTATGTTTAACTTAAGGAGGATCTAACATAATGCAATTTACATCCATTAAAACATGCTGCTGACAGATATTTGTTACGATCGCTGCCATTTCACGTCCGCAAGAATGGGGGAAGAATTAAAGGAGAATAATGCTTCAGCTATATTTTAGTTGTAACGACTTTGCTACTATATAAAGCAAAATTCCAAACATATGGTCCGCCGCCTTTTGCCAGTGTTAAGACTTACTTCGGAGGAGGCATAATTTAGTTATAATTTAATGTAAAGCCAAAAGTGACTTATATTATGGTTACGAAAACTTTTAAGTAATTTTATTTAAGGTAAATCTTATTTACTAACTAAAAATTATTATTTACATAAACCGGCCTATTTTAATTGGTATTTCGTGAATTATAAAGCACGTTCTTATTAATTTAAACTTTTAATTTTTATGTTAAACAATTATTCTTTAGAATAAATTTACCTATATTCATGGTCTTAAAATGTCTACGATCATTTCTTTATATAAAGTGTTTCTTATATTTGAAATATACTTTTTATAGTCTTTTAACATTCTTAAAATGTTTAATATATAATTTATTAAAAACAATTACAAATAAGATGTATACTGAGTGACAAAAAAAGGTGAATACCTAGTACTATAAGATATATTTTATTTTTCAGTAACAGAATTAGGTTTAATAATATAGTAGACAGCTGGGTATGGATCTGATGATGTGCTCTATTCCTTTTTAGGTATTTTATTCCACCCTCACCTCTATACACACTTCAGCTTGTAACTAAGTTGCCAGAGCATGAGGAACATGCTATAGGCTCAACAAACAGTCCTCTAGAATGTTCCACACATGTTTCATCGAAGAGAGATCAGACAATCTTGGGGGCCATGGAAGGCAGTTAATGGGGTGTTGATCCGTGAAGTCTACGGTTACTCTAGCCCCACATTTGATCTGAAATTGTTTTGTTAAATCGTTCATTCATCTTCAGATATGAAAGGGCATTTGGCTCCTAAATGTATAAAAAGGCATTCATGTTACCTCTAATAAAGATGAGAAGTACGCTGTTACCCTATCCGATAGCACCCGTTACCATAACACTCATGGTGTGATAAACATGTATTTTTATATGAAACTGTATCGTCGACTACGTCTCTCACCACGTTGCTTTCTTAACATTGCTTGACCATCATCCATACCCAAACAAGAGCAAGATTCATCCCTAGATATCACTATTCCTACTACACAGATGTCTGTCTCTGCACCATTGTAGTCTGTTGCGTCGATGCTTAAAACTTAATGACAACACCCAACGAGGACGAAGGAGGAAAGCCCGAAATTTCTTTTTCTGCGGCACAATGTACGATCCTGACTTTCCTTCCGAGCGAATCACTAATTGGCAATCGTCCGAGTAGAACTTAAGCGATTTGTAAGAGTCCAAAGTCTTAGTCGACGATCTTGAAGCTCTGTTGTTCCTCTACGACGTCCAGTACTCCAAGTTCTGCTTTTTCGGCCTTTCTCACATCATGGCCGAAATCTTAAAATGGCACGTAATGATCGGTTTGTTCTTTTTACATTTTCTTTATTTGACAAACCCACTTTCCATAAGCCGACATTTGGCCCTCTCACAAAATCATAAGCTGACAAATATGACCTCGTTTTGCACTCGAGGCATATTGTCTGTTATAGAAAGATTTAAAGCTTAATTATTTTTTACCTGACTGTAAATAAATATATTTGCAAAATGATATCAAAATAACTGAATAACTACTGGATGTTGACTTTGCTTTGTCACCTTGTATATTTAAAAAGTTTTATTTTTACCTCTCTATTAGATCTCAAAAATTAAAATTGTCGTAAAAACGTTTACTCTCAGATCTTTTTAGCAAGCCTTACGAGCCTGTGAAAGTAAAGAATATTTCGGCACCTCCATAACCCTTATAATCCAATAACAACCCTCGTGTCGCGTAAAATTAAACACATTGACGCAATTAGGAAAGTATCCAGGTTGCGCAATCCCATTTCCCGAAAGCGACAAAAGTAAATTCCCGATCTGCACGAAAGGATTTACCTAAATCTCGTTCGTATTGTATAACTTTAATTTAAGACAAGATTTTGTGCTACTATATAACTTTAAAGTAAATTCTATTCCACTAAAAAATATATAAAACAAAATATAAGTTTAGGACGCGAAATAAGTATAAAAATAAAACTAGTGTCGGCTTCTTGCTAAGGACTTTGGGACTATAGTATTTCAATATATAAACTAAGAAATTAAAAAACTTGATATATAAATATACAGGGTGATTCATGAAGAAATGTCAATACTTACGTAGTTAGGGTCACACAATTATTTAGTTTACTTAAAAATGTAATACAGGGCCGTACCAAAAAGTTGTGATTGTTCAAAATAGTAAAAAGACGTGTAGGTGGCACCCCCTACAATAAGAGCCGTTCGGTCGAATCCATCATACCAAAAAACCCCCGGATACCAATTTTTACTCCAATATTTACATTATCATAGATATTATTTAAAAATAGAAAAATTAAATAAAAACTTTAACATTCCTTTTTACGGAAACGAAGGCCTTGCGGACCATATTTATATATATATATATATATATATATATATATATATATATATATATATATATATATATATATATATATATATATATATATAAAATTAATTTTTTATATTTAAATTTTAATAATTAATTATTTAAATATAATGAATAATTTATTTGATTTTTTTTAATATAATAAATTACATTTTCTTAATTTTAATTTTCTTAAGTTAAATATTATTCATTTATTGGATGACTTTGTCTGTAAACTGATGGTCCGCATAACTGCCTGCTTGTCGAAATTTTAGTATTAAATTAAAATAAAAAAGTCAATTTATACATATTTGGTTGAAGAGTATTTTAAATTAGTTATTATCTTTAAAATACATAAAAAATATATAATATATGCATTATTTGGCATTTTCAAGTTCTTGATTGTCTGGTGACTTGTCTGAAACTGATGGTCGCATCTGCCTGCTGTCGAGTTTTGTCCGGTTGGATTGTTACTTTACACAATTTAAGTGATATAAAAGCTTGTCGTGAGATTTACCCATGTAGATAAATAAAAATACAATATGTAACTTAACCTTGTATAAGTAATCTAAGAATTTTTTTTGTTTTTTATAAAATCGGTAAATCTGCGACAGGCTCTTATGGGTTTGATTTAATTTAAAGTTTATTTTTTTCTTTTCAGTGCGCGTAAATAAAACCTTGTTTTTAGGAATGTTTTTACGATTAATTTATTATGAATCAAAAATAGATAAAGTATTATTATTATTATTATTATTTTATAAAGGACAAGTAAACAAGGGGTATTGTTCATTTTTTACATTTTTAATAAAATCAGAACCATTATTTTCTGTAGCCCTACAAAAGCGGGACTTTATAATAAAAGCTACAATACAAATGAGTTTCGGGCAAACCCTGGCATGCAGAGATAGAGAGCGTTTGGAGCATTCTGAAAATGTCCCTGCGCAACTTGGGTGTTTTCAAAATTGCGTCAATATGTTTAAGTTTATGCAGCACCAGGACCGTTATTATATTAAAAGGGTTGGCAAGGTGCTAAAATGTTCTTTACTTTTCATATATTAAGGAGCTTAAAAGTCTCTTGTATAGAAAGGGACACATGTGTTAATAACAGAATATGAAGTTCGTAGTACGGCAAATACATTATGTAAGAAAATTATTTACCCCTTATTTTATAATAATAATACTTTGTTTAAATATTCTTTTAATGAAAAAAATAGAGTTAAGTTAATGGGATTGAAAAGGGCTTTAGAAAATATTTTCTTCCGATGTAACATTTCGCAAAATACCGATTTTTGCATTACTATGCAGTACTGTATCAAAGAAAAAAAGCACTTACGAAAAATATAAAAAAATAGAATACTTCTTAGAGCCGTTAAGTTTATAGAGCTCTATATAAATAACAAAAATTGAATACATAAACCTAATAACGATTGTAGAAACTCAAACCAGGCTAAAAATGTTAAACCGAACTTACACCTAGTTAAACTTAATTCATAGATAATATTTAATTTTTTCGGATTTCCCATAGATCAGATGTATGGATTTCTTTACAAAACATTTATAGTAGATCATTTATTTGTTTCATATACACGAAACAAGTGAATTTCTTAGTGAACCCAAATCAATACTTTATCATATTTATCTGCATAATGCGTTTCTTAACATACTTCCTTCCTGGAATCTTCCATTTAAACATTGAGCATGGCTTTTAGTTCTATTTCTTATCGACATATATCTGTTATTAATTGTTATTTTTTTAGCTTTGCCAAATCAATACTGGCTTATTCCAAAGTTTACGACTGACACTAATTTTATATATGCTTTATACCGAAATCTTTTTTCGTGATCCTCTTTCTTATTAATTTTTTAAGCTGGTCTTCAAGTAAAATTTGAATAGGTAGGTAGGTAGGTTTAAAGTGAGTGGACTTTTTACGCCCTTCACTCCGACCGCTCGGTCAATTGTGGCTCACACCTTTTTCTATTTCTCCCAATAGGATCGGACTTCTAATGAATCCGATACCAGATTGGGAGAGAGTTCTTACATCTCCTCTTACTCGTGTCGCTACTGGACACGAGCACAATGTGTTCTGATGTGTTCTGATGTCCCTGTCTCCTGGAGAGTATGACGAGCAGGCGATTAGATCCATCATGCCCTCCTCTCCCGGTCTAGTGACGTGGGTAGCTACCAGGTCCTTGTTACAGAAACCAGATGTTCTTTCTGAGGCCGCATCTCCGGCCTTATCCTATGAAAACGGTCCTATCCGCTTTCTGTTTAAAGCCAGAGAACCCTTTTTTCCTAGAAAGGCGGTTCAGTCCGCCTTCTGTTTGGATTCAGGGGACCCTTCCTAAGCACCTGTTTGTTCGGGATGGATTAGCCCTTTCCTGTGAAACAGGCGCCGTGACTTCAAGGGCACCTTACGAAACGGATTCACCCGTTTCGGTCGGCGCACCTTTGTCTGCTTGTAACCTTAAGTGGCACCTGTCGAAACGGATTTATCCGTTTCGGTCAGCGCACCTTTGTCACTTTTTTTCTATGAAAGCGGTTCTGTCCGCTTTCTGTTTGGAGCTAGGGAAGTAATAGTCCACCACGGCAGAGCCCCGCATTACCGCAGTAAGGCTAGATACTCTGAGAGGTCGCCCTGTATCTCAGAGGCACCTTTGGAGACACCTGTTTAAGGCACAGGATGTCATTCACTCATCAGCACGGTATGCTAATACCTTGAGTTAAGCCTTGTGTTTATCTTAGCTTCGGATCCCGTTCCATACGCTAGCCAAAAGAGTTGCCGATAACCAGCAACTCTAGCGCATGTTCCAAAAGATCATACTAGGCCCAACCACAACGACGATGTGTGAACACAGCGGTTGGGAAAAAAATTTGAATAACTAGCGAAGGATAATGCAGATATTTCATCCTCAGAATCTTCAAATACTATTGGACTGGAACACAGAAAATCTTGCTCAGCGTAATACTTTTAAGAAATATTCATTTTGTCTGTCACATAAATATCTCTCCTAATTGTTATCCAATGTTTTGGAAAAAAATTAATTTATCCCTATATACTTTTTGGAATAACCGTAAGCAAAAGTTGTGTATCCACATTTCCAAGCATTAAAGCTTTATATTCTTGCCCTTGCAGCTTTCAGCAGTGCAACACAAAGTGCTACTGTCTCAAATATCATCCCCAAAGTATCTAAGCTGTAGAACTCGCTACCTACAAAGGTCTCTCCCTCCTCTCCAAACTTTTAAGAATTTTTATCTCGCATCAATTAATTGCTTCTTATTTTAAGTACCCACGACACATTAGTACTTTTAAGCTTTGTAACCTGTTTACATTTAATATTGTCTGTTGCTTTAAAACTCTCTAACCAGCATTAACGAGTATTTTAAAACCCACGTACAATAATTGGGAACGCCATGTTTTCGTGTTGGTAACATATGTGGGTATATTATTCTGTAGTTCTTTTAAAATCATTTTAAATTTGCGTTTCCGTATAAAACGTGTTTCATAGAATCAGCGTTGTGTAGGCGTAAAATAAATCGAATTATTATATAGCCTGTAAATCAAAACTCATTGTATCTAAAGCTTTGGGTTTTTTGTGGTAATAGATACCAGTTTGTACCTAATACTATTAAAAAAAGTTGTGGTAAATATTTTGTTTAATTATGAATAGATAAATTAACTTAATTTAAAAATATATACACGGTGTAAAAAGTATGATGCTCGCCATTTTAATGGGCAATACCACTATAGCTCAAAACAAGTCAAAAAAGCCAAAAACATATGGGTCAAAAGTTAATCGTTTTCGAAATGTGACCTTTCAAAGTTTAAAAAAGTTTGCAACATCGCGCCTGTTTTATTGAATGCGAGTCGACCGTCGAACGTTTTTTGTTATTTACTTTTTTTAAAGGGATGTTCATTTACATACAAATAATAAAAATTACTTCTAGCAATTTATTTTAATATTTAATTTAGATTAAATTTAAGTAAAAAACAACAAATAATTATTGTTTAGTTTTTATTTGTTATTAAAAAATAGTTGTACTTACCAAAAAAATAGGCTAAATATCCATTTTAAAAACACAAATTATTATGTTTTAAAACAACACTTTTTTATTTTTAAAAATCTCTTTGGTACATTTGCACTACGTATGTGATAAATTTAAAACATATTGGCGATTTAAAAACAAACAAAAATATTGCTGCCGGGCCGGTGAGCAATATCTACCACTGACTTTACTTCAGGCACAAGGATTCTGGGTAGGCTCTGTTGCCAATTGTTTTTTAACTTTTTAACTGGGGAAAAATTATTTATATATTTTTTTATTTGTAAATTGAAACATTTTATACCTAGTTTATTTTTTTACCAAATGAATCTACTAATAATTGATTGGGACAAAAGTTTCCAATTTTTAAGATTTTTAGAAATAATTGCTTCTAAAGTGCTAACTTTAACATCGTTTAGACAAAAATCTGTCAATTTTAGACACATATGTCATATAAACTTTTTGACTTGTTTTGAGCTCCATTATCGCTCATTTAAATCGTGAGCATCATACTTTTTACACCCTGTATATTAATAGCCATAACTCTATAGCAAATATTCTAATAAGTTTTGAAAATATATAGAGGCTCAAACTTTCCGATTTATAATTAGAATTATTTGTTGCATTATTTAGGTAAAAGGCTCTTTTTTATCTGAAGAATAGCCCACGGCTTTTATAAAACCCAAGTACGAAGTACCCTAAAAGCCAGGTTGTACTCAATGTTTGTCTGTGTAATGTCATTAAATTAAAAGTGAATTCTGAACTAGATACAACAAAAAATTGTGTTTGCCGATGGTTACCCATCAAAGTACTAACAAATGACTTTACTGATTCAAAGCTGCACTTTTTTTATTAAAATACTTTACCACTGGTCTCCGTGAGACATGAAATTACGTAGATTTTAGTATTTTCAAGTACTTATCTACAAGATCACCTGGTCCAAGTTTTACTGATCTGGGAAATAATAAATGAAATTCGTTAAGAATATTTTAAAGAAAATTTTCGTTAGGATAAATGCTGATTTTTTTTTGTTGGTAATTTTTTTATATTGTTTTTAACTGCAACACTTTTAAGGTACAAAGTAAAAAAACAAGCATTTCGGTTATGACTAATATAGGATTATGTGTATTTTTATTTAATAATAAACTTATTTTTAATTTTTTTCGTAAGTTAAATCAAAATTGCTGTTATTATGCTTTTAAGCAATTTGGACCGTGAATAACAGTTATAGGCTACTAAAGTGATACAGTGCAGGATGAGAATTCGCGACGTGGCGCATTGTGCATTTTACCATGAAAAAGACCTCTTGATTAACATATAACCTTTACATGGTACTTTTATTCGCTTTTAGACTTAGGAAACCAAAACATTATAACGTTTTAGCATAATGCCCAAACTATCAAAAATTAACTACATAAGGACATTCTTGACTCCCGGAAATTGAAAATCTCATAAAATTGCTCCAGGACTAGAAGAAGCTGAAGTACATCAAAATTAACATGAACGAGATTAAATATAAATTCTTTTAGCCCTAAATCAAGATTTGGTTAATTCTAGAAAATTAAGGCGGTTTCTAAGACCTAAACTGAGTGATTTTCCAATTAATTAATAGATTTTTACGGTGAATAAAAGTAAGGATATTTTTCTTATTAATTTCTTTAAAGTTGAAGAAAATTTCGTACTTATGCTCGTCATGTCGCATGTTGCAAGTATCGTAAAGGATGGTTAAAAAATTTAAAAATACGATGTAATTTAAAGCAAGGATTGATAGTTTAAGCAAGACTTAAGGGATAAATTGTATGTAGATGCAATGAAAACAAATTGACTTTTGCAAAAGGATTAATCATTGCGACCTTAGAAACTTTTCAAACCTATAACAAAATGCATACGAATATTTAAATGCACCGACGTGTGCTTGTCTACGAGCAAAACAGAGGATCGGTTTACTTTTAAAGCTCTATCGACTTCTTATGTTTATGTAGCATGATTAATCTAAATTAATCACAAATTAAGTATTTTAACTGCCAAAAAAAAACATAGACATAAGACACGATTTGTATGCTAATGCTAATACCTGTTAAGTTTAAGTTAATTTTTTTAATTAAAAATTTTTATAGTTAAAGTAATTAATAAAAATTTTTAAATACAACTGATAAAGAACTACCTTAGGCGCATTTTTTCAAAAGCACATAAGGTTTATAAAAATATATTATTTACAATTTTTTTTTCAAACCAAAAATTGTGTGTCATACTTCAGTTAATTATGCAAAATAAATTACTAGGTAAAATATAGAGTGTTTTAGTTGTTTTTAAAGTCTATACCACTGCTGGTTTTATTTATACGTAGAATGAAAATTTGTGGACAGTTAAATTACGATGCAGTACCGCAGATGCAAAAAGGCTCAAAGTGTTTTTGCTATACACGCATAGCGGTTTAATTATCTAACAAAATTTGGGCGCAGTGGTTGCTGTTAGTTTTACAATGAACATATAAATAGATTTGATCATTTTACGTAAATTTTATTTATTAGTTTTATATTTAAAAAAAGAAATGCTGTGCTTTAATAATAATTTTGAAACAAGATTTTAAGAGAATTATTTTTCTTATTTCGTTTTATATTGGTACTTTTTTAGTAAATGCATTTTTTTAGAAAATTTTGGTATACAAAGGTCGACTCTTTAATAATAACTAGCATCAAGTGTATCTGGATCAGTATCTGCTGTTTTATCTTCTATTAAAGTTTAAAATTTTAAAAAAGATAAATTGTCTAAAACATCAATGGCTTTAATATATCAAACAATAATCAAAAAAAAAGTTGTATTGAAAACTAAATTATATGGCTTAAAAAAAATAATGTGGGACTATAACAAAAGTCTAATTAAGCCTTTCCTTTTTGTACTGTTCAAAATAGAAAAAATCCAATGTTATGCCAGTCAGAATACATTTTTATTTAAATAATACAAAAGGTGATTTTTTATTTTCTTTAATAACATATTTTTAAAAAATTAAATTCTGATGTAATTTGCTTTTTTAAATTAAGCTGCATCATAGGTTTTTATAGTAGATAATATAAAATTATTAAGGTATGCTCAGTAACTGTAAAGTATTTAAACCTTCAAATTGATTTTAATTGCATAATTGAAAGTTTAATAATTAGATCTTTCCCTTTTAAATTTGGAAGAAACACCATAAATCTTTCTAAGTTTCCCTTTTCCAAAGCGGTGTGCCGTTTTTAATAGAAAGTATTAAGGCCCGTAAAAAGGGGTGCCTTAAGTATATAGTATACAGTCTTTTTTAGAGTCAGTTTGGTATTTTAGTATCTGAAATTTAATAAATATATAAAAAATAAAACTAAGGTTTAGTTTTATTTTGGTAAATTTTATTATAGTACCAAATGGAAAGGAAACATTGTGTAACCTATAGAAGACGTTATAATTTAACTCATCGTGTGCAAAGACTTTTTCATATTCGTCGGCTAAGACATCGGCTTACATGAGGCAAGTGTATCAATTAGAAAAACTGTAAGAAGCACAAACCAACCTTTACAAACCATTTTGAGGTATTATCGAACATGAATCCACGACCAAGCGAAGACAAAAGACAGAAAACTAGGGACATTGGAAATCTAAAAGAAAAAATTTTGTTTATATTTTAATATAAACAAAGGGATATAATATTGCTTAAAATAATGAAAGTGATAATTACACAGCCCGACAAAAAAAAGTTAAAGGTCCGAAAGACTTGACCATGGTATCTTTATTTTTTTAGGGTCGCTGTATCCGAATCCGGGTCAGTTTGACCGCAACGGGTCAGGATCAATGGCATTTTAAGGTCAAATATGCAAAATAAACCTTAAACCTTAAAATGCCCTACAAAAAAAATTATTAAAGATCTGAAACACTTAACCATGATATCTTTATGCTTTTGGGGTCGCTGAATCCGGATCCAAGGTCAGTTTGACCCTATCAGGTTAGAGTCAGAAAAATGTTTAAATAAATGTCGTATACATTTTTCGCGTCGTGGAGCCCTTCTTATACACACACTTAACAAGATCACGCCATAAAGGTGTAATACATTTTAATCCTTTGTTTGTAATAATTTTATAACTTTGACAATATTATTCTGATTTTTTAAATTTTCTCAATTTGTTAAAATTATTATAAACAAAGGATTATTTTTTTTAGACTTTTATGGTGTGATCTTGTTAAGTGTGTATATAGGAAAGGCTCCACGAAGCGAAAAATGTTTACAACAATTATTTAAACATTTTTAAAGTATAATATAGGCAAAATTTTAAAACAATTTTGTTAATTAACTTGTTGAAAAATTAACTTTAAGTTAAATTTCAACGGCAATGAATTATTTAAAGTGTTCTGAATACACCAAGAATTTTTATTTTTTTTTAATTATTACCTAATACCTTTAAAAGAATTATTTAGTGTGACGTACTGGGTTTTAAATCCAAACGCGCAAGCAAAAATTTCGCGTGGAGGCCATTTTTAGCGGTAAATTAAAATTATAAATAATGAAGATAGTGCTCCGAAAGTCTGGATTTTCTTTTGTAAATTTCCTCCCCTTCGAGGAATTTTTGAGTTATCATCAAAAATCTAAATGGCTTCCTTTTTTTCTCTTTTTTTGTTAATAGCAATTGGGATTTTTATTGGCAGAAAATATCCTCAAAAGATCTTTCTTAGATTTGCATTCCGCGTCGAATGAGCTATCGCTTATATTTTTCGAAGCCTTCTTACTATTTTTCGCAGGAAACACACTTCTTGACTAGAATATTGCATTAACACATAGATAATAATATGTTATCCAGAATCCAATTTATTTTAGTTGGTAACCATTTATATTACTTTTTATTACCATCTGGTAATAATCTGTTTAATTGTCTTTTTGATCTTAGAAAGGCCTTGGAGGTCTGCATTGGGACTAACTGTTCTTATTTCAATTTAAACCAGTGTTTTGAAAATAAGACTTTTTCAAACCCATGTTTATTTAAAAAAAATTCCATACTTGTTTACCTAATAACACATTTTTATATAATTTTTTTAACGACACCTATACTCCTTGAATAAAACATTTTAAATGATGATTTATGATATTTCTAAATTTAACACAATAACTCTATTTTTAAAATTAAATTAGTGTTTACGTACCGTGTAAAAAAAAACAAAATAACCTTTCAAAATATCTTTCAGGCTTTATTATACTGTTTTCTTATAAAACGTGTGTACTATTATTATGGTTTAAGTAAATACGTTTTTGTATAAAATTTAAAATCGTTTATGAGTATAAAAGAGAAGCAAGGAAAAACAAATTACCTATCTCGTACAACCATTATTGAAAATTTTAAGAAAATTTAAACCATTTAACTCTTCCCCGTTCCTTTTATACACAATAAAAAGTATCATAAATCATCTCTTTGAGCGTTTACTTCCCCTTTCCACGGGCTCTTATTTATTGGCCGTGCTGTTTCTGTTTTAGATCCGCCGCAAGTGGTTCTCCATTTAGGCAGCACCCTCAACCCCGAGGACATAAAAGAAGGCGACGACGTTTATTTCGAGTGCAACATTAAGGCCAACCCCAAACAGCACAAAATTACCTGGTATCACGACGTAAGTATCGTCTGTTTTCGCATTTTGTGTCGAAAGACCAAATGTGACCAGCTACTTTATGTGTTTTATGTATTTTATGTATTTATACTTAACGATGATGTCTTTTGTCAGTGGCGCGGGCAGTAATGTAAAGAACATGTAAAATAGGTGAGAATCATGCTTGCAGGTATTATGCCTGGAAAAAGCTTAAATGATTTTTCATTGTTATTTGACAATAGAGCCCAATCCTTAAGCAAATTGTGTTTCGTTAGGGCAAGTAAAAATAAAAAATACTTTTAAGGATGCAAGGACAATATACCTAAATACAGAGTCAAAGTCTTCTATGTTATTCATATGCACAAAATTTGCTTTATAAACTATTTTTACTTTACGACCCAAGATGTACTTTCCAACGATAATGTGTGTTTCTTAGTACCTCTGCCTTTTTTAACAATTTTTTTGTGTTAATACTTGTTAGGATGCAAGTAGAATCAAAATTTGTTGCATATCCAGTTTTCCCGTTGACTTCTTTTTTACGAATACTGAAATATATGTATGCCTGTACTTGCTGTACTGTTGCCTATCGTGTCCATTTAAACTGGGTATTTTTACCAACAGTTTAACTATTCTGGCTATTGTGTTCCAGATGGTTTGGTTGTACTCTTTTTGAAATGAGCTTCCATTTTTTGCATATTATTCACCTTCTGCTTTATGCATCAAATTTTTTTGTTTTACTAAAAAATGCGACAATTTGGCTTAAAATAAATGTAGGATTTTGATCATTTTACTAAAGCCACCAAAAATGCCATTTTTATCTCATTCATGGCATTCATGGATATTTATTTAAATCTTATTTTCCTGTATATTCCTGTACCAATGTCAACAATAGTTTGTAACTTAGTTTAATTGATAAATAAGATATGTTATCTGTAAATCCATTAATAGCCAATATACAAGGTCATTTGAAAGTAACCTCTAAATACTAACAAAAAAACTAGACTTGTAGTACCCCTAATAAAAATTAAAAATACGTTTTACGCGCCTTTAAACACTGGACAATTGCAGTTTGACAGAAAGCAAGGCGCAAGAATGAACAAAAAAAAAACATACGTTAAACTAAATAAGGCAGATAAATAACTTTTAAATAAAAAACACTCTAAAATTTTTAACTTAAAATGCACAGCACGTACTGTGTTATGTATTTGGCAATGCACTACGATGATCTTTTAATATTTTAAGTCAAGGTGCATTGGTATGGCTAAAGAAATAATTTAAGTAAAAATTACATAAAAAAAATACATTAGGCATTTTATAAAACCACTTTTACTTTATTTCGTTAATATCGATCAAAGTTAAAAACTAAACCACTTTGTGTTTTTGGGAGAATATTGGTCATTTAATTTTAAATTACAAGAAGTTTTTGACCACATGTAGAATTTAAACCTACAGCCTTTAGTTATTCAGACGAATCTGCATGAATTAATAAAAAACATGTATTTTTTTAAAAATTCCTATTTTATATGTTGTTTTAATATATCAAATTGTATCTAAGTAACTCTCCTAAAAAATGTATACGTTAAATTTGTATTCTATTTTTTGCTAGTGCTTTTAAAAAATAGTTTATTTTGGTGTTTAACAAAAAGTGACAAAAATAACATTTAGAAAGCAAATAAAAAATTGGAGTTGAAATTTATGAAAAATGGGACCTTTAAAAGTTTTTAAAGGTCGATAATTAATTTAACTTAAAATTCTCACTTATAGCTTTATAATTACTTTCTTCTTTAATCCAATATTAAATTTAAATATCTAATACAATTTTAAGCTCTTAAATAACACAGAAAAAAATATCTTATTAAATTAAATAAGGGAAAATATCTTTTTCAGTTAAGTTTTTAATCTGACATTTTATATAATGGAAAGTATAAAAAAGTTAAAAAGAAATATTATTAGCTTAAACTTTTTATTAGCTGGGAGCACCTTAAAAATCATAAATATTTTGTGACAGGAAAGACATCGTTTAATTTTTAATTCAGTGACGTATTTTTATTTTACATATTACTTTACATTTATTTTAATATTAATTAAAAACAATTGTAAATATTAGATTTAAAGAAAATTATATACCTAACTAAAAAATAAAAAGTCGTTTAGCATTTATTAAATATGCTATGACAAAAAAATGCTTTTTTAAAGCATTTTTTTGTCATAGCATATTTTCATTTTTTTGTAATTTTTTTAGTAAAGTATTTAAAACTATGCCTGCCTAGTGCTACTGACCCGTCTGAATAGCAGATCACCTAAAATTTAAAAAAAAAAAAACGCCCAAAAAATCTAAACAGTTATCAACATTTCGGTAGCAAATCTGCTACCATTTTTACGATAAAAATAAAGGATAAAAACTGAACTAAAAATTAAATAATATTAAATATTAAAATTGTTAAAATTTTGGAGAAAAATCACAGATATTTCGTGATTGCTTTCAAACTTTATGACGTAATGTCATATATGATTATGTCATAAATGACATTTATCTTATAAGTGGTATATTTATTATTTTAAAAAAATAATAAAAAGTTGTGCTATGTTAATTGGTTTTAAGTTTTTCTGACATTACCTTAGCATCAAGCAAAGGTTATCATGTATTATTTAAATTAACAGATATTGATTTCTACACCTATATCTATATATATATATATATATATATATATATATATATATATATATATATATATATATATATATATATATATATATATATATATATATATATATATATATATATATATATATATATATATATATATATATATATATATATATATATATATATATATATATAATATATCATATATATATATATATTATTATATATATATATATATATATATATAATATATATATATATATATATTTATATATATTATATATATAATTATAAGAAATTTTTAAATTAAATATATATATTATATATATTTTATTATATATATATATTATATATATATATATATATATATATATATATATATATATATATATATAATAATATTATAATATTATATATATATATATATATATATATATATATATATATATAATATATATATATATATATATATATATATATGCATTCTCTTTTATATTACGTTTTTTTGAACGAGTTTCCATTGCTAAAATACTGAAAGCATTTCAGTTTATTAAGTGGTTGTTATTAAAGGCGTATTGACAAAGTTTTGATTTGTAAAATTCTGTGTTTTTAATGTATGTTTGATGTTCTTTAATGCGTTGGGCTAATGTTCTAAAGGTTTTACCTCCAACTTGCCTTTTGTGACATTCTTTTTAAAAAATATTTAAATTGTTATAAAACCAAAAACAGAAAACCCACACATTCAAACAGATACCTAAATTTTAGCTTAAGTCACCAATGGTAAAAAAGAAAGTTGTAAAAAGTCTATTCGATAGAATAAAAATCATTTGTTCTAAAAAATAATAAAAGGACGTCTAATATGGCTGACTGGTTATTTTTTATGCACTCCCGGAAAATGTGTATTAAATAAAGAGTATGCTGAAAGAATACGAAAAATAAAATGACGTCACTTTAAGTCCACTATGGCGGACTATAAAAGATGTAGGACTATATTTTAATGAGTTTTGGTAAGTTTTCCATAAACAATATGCATATTAAATAAAAGGGTTTAAGAGGAAAAAATGGCAAAAAAACTCGGCAACTTAAGAATAGTTTGAAGATAAATAGACTTAGAAACATATTCAGCAACAACTAAATAATAAAAAATAAATAAATAATAAAAAATATGTTTTAAAACAAGCTTTTATTAAATAAAATAAATTTTTTTATTTAAATCAAACCCATCTATTTATTGCAACACATTTTATATGATATAAAAGATTGTCGAAAGATTTACCTGTGTAGATAAACTAGAGTATACTCAAGTTAGATAAGAATGTGTAACTTGATTTTGACATAAGTAATTACAAGCAAAAAATTATGTGTTTTTTTTGTAAAATAGGTAAATCCCGCGACAAGCTTTTAAGTGTCATAAATTGTGTAATGTAATAAATTGATGGGTTTGATTTAATTAAAAGTATATTTTCGTCTATTTATTGCACGAAAAAAAAAGTTTTTAAAAATATTTTTTACCATTAATTTATTTTATATAATATTATTGTATAAAATTAAAATACAAAATACACCTAAATCATTTACAATCAACTAAATTAGGTGGAGTTACGAAATTGTATTTCAGAAACAAAAAGATACTTAATTCCGAAGAAGTTAAACAGCCAGATAATCAGTTTAGTTCTTTCTTTTTAAAACATTATTTTTAAATTGCGAATTCGATAAATTCCCCCATTTTCTGTCTTAAAGAAAAAAATTCATTATGTTGTCTTTTATCATCTTAAAATATTTTCGATCCAGACTGAATAATGCCATGCCTAATTGCCTTTAAACAGATAAAAATACTTTTTAAAATTGTGACAAATGATCTTGATAATCGAAAAATAAAATATTACTGACATTAATAAAAATGAAAATGTTACAGTGTACGATAAGTTAATTATAAAATACAAACTAAATCTAAGAAAAGCCCTTCATGGACTTAAAAGATGTGTTAGTAAATACAAAAACTATAAAATAGAACAATTCATAGCAACTTATTTCTAAAAACAGGAACAAGTTGATTATTATTGTCTTTTTAATCGCCAAATTCAGTAAAAAATTTTAGGCATCGTCTCATCTGACCAAAATGAAACCAATCGGTTAGTCAATGTTAATAGCTCTGCCGGGTTAAAACACTATTTCAGCTTAACAAAGTTAAGCAAGACTGGACACCGCAGTAGCTATTATCGTGCTACTTTAATTTAAGAGTGACAAAAACAATAACAACTGAACCAAAATGGATAGCATTGAAAGAAAATATGAGTAGCCATGGTTACTAACGTTCATTTGTTTTTGCTTACGTCATTCTGTAATTAAAATGACCAAATTAGAGGTAAGTAAATATCAGTTTTAAATGTATATTCATTAAAACAAGACCTTGAAAAATAATAATACACTCTTAGATTTATTATGACAGTAGAGATTATTTCTAACCTAAAAATCAACCTCAGAGATTAGCATTTTGCAAAATCAACCGATTTACATCACAGGTGTACGAGGGTTTTGGTTAGTTCTGGTTCTGATCACAAATCCGAAGTCAGATTCTCAAAAAAAGATTTACAATGGCGGACAAGATTCTAAGAAATCATATAATTTGGTTTGAAAGTCTTATCCGCCATATTGGAGACGCATTTCTAATTTTGCAAATTTAACCAAATATGGCGTACCTAAATCGGATGAGATTTGGATATTTGGTCCGGCATATTAGACCCGCCCTCTTGAATTTTGTAAATATAAGTTAAATTCGTGATCGACGACCCTCAAAATCCCCGTGCATCAAATTTGGCGTAAATCGATTAATTTTTGAAATATGACGATTTATAACATTGATTTTGAGGTTAGAAAAAAACGTCACGTAACACATCACTTCCAAGAGTGAATTTTTATTTTTTGTGGTCTCTTTTTAATGAATGACTTTGGAAATAAAAAAAGACATGTTTTTATATTTTTGTGTTTTCAGAAGGAAAAATATTTTGGGATACATCTATCCTATGTACAGACAACTTTTTGTGTGGCTGTGTTATCAAATTGATTCATTTACCTTCTTAAAATTAAAATATGTCGTATTTTAAACTATAAAAAAAAAAAATAGTGAAAACTTTTACAGGCGTTTGATTGGTAACTAGATCTAAACTACCCGGTTACAAATAATGATAGCTTTAACAAACTCCTTACAATTGCCATAAAATTTTAGCTAGGATATTTTCACTTTCTTAAAAAACTTGTGCTATTCATGTGAAACAAATGACCGAATATCTGTTGTAAAACTTTTGTATGTCACTCATAATTTTGTGTTTTTTCTAATATTTAAAAATGTAAAGAACTAAAAGCTTTGTTTGTTGGTCCTTTTATGAACCAATTCAGTTCTAGAACTCAACCCGTACGGGAACGACTTTCTTCAGCTGAATAATGACATTTATAGTTTCTAACCCAGCTTGTTAGATTTAAACTCTTTTTTGGTTTGATTACCAAGAAAAAAAATAAAGAAAGCTAAAGGAAGTAGTAACCCTACTTATTTAATTTATTTCTAAACTAACCTAACATGTGGCAATACAGAATACAATAGTATTAATTGCTAAAATTTTTGAAGATTTTACCAAATTCTAATAATTTTTAGTTTCCACAATACTCCATGCAAAGATTGATGGTAAAAAAATACTCTAATACAGTAAGAATGCTTTTTCACAAAACCAGAAACCAGCTGACCATCTCAATACTGTGCATAAAAAGCCAAACCTAACTATCAGTTCTAACAAAAATCCAAGGATTGCAATTCCGATTACGAATCAATAATGAACCGATCCGGTATGAACCGCGAACGCGGAACTGTTACTAAAAATTTAGGATTTTATACCCGCGAACGCCACTTTTTTTACTGCGCATGCGATTAGTCCCTGAACTGGTTCAGAATTGCACCCGCGAACAAAGCTAAAGTTACCAGAAGAAGCAAAAGTAGAATTCGAATCAAACTATTTGGCAAGGTAGTTTATCTCGCCCGATCTATAGATTTTTTGACATTCCTTTTTCTCTATCTTTTCAAAACAGTGACAGACTTATAAGTACCTTTAAAGCAAAAAGACTGATCCTATTTTGACATTCTCTTATATTTTTACAGAATCCCAGCCCTGGAAGAATTAATTTCGTCTTTAATTGTTTTAAATGGAAAAGAATTCATATAGAAGTTTAGCAGATGTTATTGCAAAGCACCAGAAATATTTACTCTCTTTTAAGAAGATAAGATTTTTTTTTAATTGAAATTGTTAAAACAATATTTGGCATGAAAGAAAATTTTGTTATTTTTTTGTTTTGATGCTTCAATGCTTATTTTAAACCTGTTTCACCGTTTCGGGTAAAAACAATTTTGTCTATATGATGTATTTTAGTTTTTTTTTTAAACGGTAGTAGGATATTTAAAATTGCCAAAAAAACATTTTATAATATTACAATACCATTGTGCCACTATGCAGATTTATTAGGAAATAAGTACCTTTACAAGCAATAAATAAATATTGCTTGTTTTTAATAATTCGGATTATTGGAGCAAAAGGCCGTTAATTTATAAATTTGATTTTGTGATAAACAGTTTAGTGATATCTCTGCCACTCAATGTTTCCTTGACCTTAATCTCTTTTGCTACGATTATAAAGATAAACATATTTTTATAATAAAAATGAATACAACCTCTATTAAACACAGTCTCTTTAAACCGAGAATTCATTTGGCGACCTGGACAATAAAAAAATAACGCATAGCTAGCTAATAGTCAATAATTGACTTTAAATCATTGACCGTACCGCAAATAAACGAAAGTTCTTTAGACAGAAATAACAGACCGTTTGAAGCCAAATTACTCTTATATTGACTATTGGTAGCAATGTGTCTTCTATCCTTATAAGTTTCAACGCCAACCGGAAGCGGTAAGTTTTATAATCGGAAGAGATTGGACTGTTCCGGCATTTTCCTAATAATCCTCCATCTTATCCCTCGGTTTTCCTTTATTACGTTCGGCATTTGCTTTTGGTTTTCCGGGTTTATTTACAAACAGCCTTGATGTGATCGATCATGTTATTTTGGAAAAAAACAATAACTTTGTTACTTTTAAAAATTATTATTTAACTAAAATAAAAAACGTATACCGTGTTAGTATCCAAAGTGGATTAACCATATCTCTTTTTTATTTTTAAAGATAAAAAACCAAAATTGACACGTGTATACAATGGATAAATCTGCCTACATTAATGTCTTTTTTGATTTTAAAGGACTTTATTTTTACCGGAAAGAATAAGGGTTTTTGATTTTTAATTTTTTGGTTATTTTAATAGAAAATGACATTCTAAATATAATAATACATAATTTCTAATATTTTTTGGTGAGATTGTTTTTCTATTTTACCTAATTTTCTTTAACTGGGATAGTTGTGACGTGGCTCTCAAATTTTTATAAATGATAATTTTTTTTAGAAATTACTTAGTATGTGCTCTGTTATATGTTTTTATGCTCTTGTCTAGAATAGTAAAATATATATCATTTTTTATGATGACTTTTTCTTGGGGACTAAGATTCGCAATCCTCGGCAATGACACATGTTGCCGGTGGAGGTGAAAGATCTCTCTCCCAACTGGATCATCAGATTTATTAGAAGTCTGGACCTGGTGGGAGAAATATGAAAGGTGTGAGCCACAATAGACTGATCAGTCGCGGTGGAAGGGTGTTTTACCCACTCACTTTAAACCTACCCACCTACCTATTCTTGGGGGCCAAGTTGCCCAGCCTTTCTACTTCCTGAAGTAAATGAAAAAATTTTGGGAAATAGTTTATTTATTTTTTATTTAATAATTTTTTTATTTTATTTATATCATGTCATTTAATTTTCAAAAATTTACTTATTCTGAAATTAAATATTTATATAAATGTAAAAATTTACTCAGATATAATTAAATTTAAAAGTAACCAAAGAAAATTTTTAATTTTTAGATCCATATTACAAATAAATAAATATATATTTTTTTAAATGTAGAAACTTACAGTACGATATACAGATCACAACTTGCTCTAAACACTGTTATCCCATTTGAGGAATAGCATATCCGTAATCTTAGAATTTTGGCTCCATTTTTAAAGAATCGGTTCGCAATATGAACCACCCCACCCTCACGAGGCTTTTTTATCCCACCAACGATCTATAGATGACTTTTTTTCTTTTAAAGGTACATTTAGAGATTCTGCTTTAAAAATATAGTCAATATAGGTTTTCCCAAACAATACCAATAAAACTAATACTAAGTGCCACAATTATTTACCCAATTCATTTGGAGACTTTTTTTGCACTTTTTCCTTACTGCATCGCTTTTCCATCTAGAATATGAACCTGTTGCCTGCAAAGGTCTTTTTTTCTTTTTTAAACCTTCTGCCTGCCTTCTACTTTACGTAAAACCCAAATGTTTTATGTTAAAAAAATCACGGTAACCATATTTTTTCTTATGCTACTTAGTCCAAAATAAACCGATTTCAATAATTCAGGGCATCCTGGGTCAAAAATAAAAATAACCAAAACACAGTATTAAATATAAATATGGTTTTAAATTTTTTCAAACATCAAATACCTTACCATTTAAATCCGCAACTTTGTTGCAATTTAATATCCCTTAACAATTTTTCAATATTGTGGATACCTTGTTATGTGGTCTTTGTAACTTTTAAAAATATTGTATACCTTTGGAAATAACCACGAAATTCCGGAATTAAGTGTTTTTTATTTTTGCTTTCTCGGCTTTAGTTGGACTGATATATATAAAACAAAAATATTTATCCTTGGCAGTTATTAAGGGAGCAAAATATGGTGTTATTTATTTTTAATTCCAACGTTTTTATTAAGATAATTAAACGGACTTTCATCAATAATTTATTTTGTTCCGATTCTGATCTGGATAAGCTTTAACATTTTTTGTTAGTATCAAAAAAACAAACTTGTCATATAGAGGGTCAAAAATACTTTTGATAACTCATTGATCCATTTTCTCTAACTTATTATTTACTAAAAAAATTTAATTAAATGCAATAAAGAGTCCAGGTTTAGATTTAAAAAAAAAGTTGATCATAAATGCCCATGAAAAGATAAAAACATTAAATTTAAAAGGAAATTGCGTCAAATGAAGTCAAAACTTCCCAATGACGGGCTTTAAATCAAGGCACACGGTAGTTCGCCAAGCCAAGTTCCGGTCTGCCGCACGCAGTGTGTATAATACACGAAACACTTTAGCGTATTTTCTCCCCTATCATAACTTCGTTATCATTCCACATAAAGATATGAGATTTGGTATGTAAATTCTCATATGTGTTTTTATCACTTGTAAAAAAAAATAAAAAAGTTATGTCAAGTGGTTTCTGAAATATTCGATTTTGAAAATTGACCATTTTACTACTGACTGGCGGACTAACTGACTCATTGACTTATCTAAATTATGAGGCAATTCCAGGGGAAGTAGACACGTAAAGTTTGGTATTTAAATGGGTTTTAGGTCACAATAAAGAAAACATTCTGAAAACTGTACATTTTTACTAGAAGACCTTAAAACAGGGGTGGTAACATAGTATATTTCAAAGGTATTTTAGAAGTTTGCAGTCTGATTGAAACTAAGTTCCTGAGGTCATAATTTTCTTAGAATTTATAATGTAGGCATTGAAATAAAAAAGAGAAGAGGTCATACCAAAAACACTTATGTCAAATATGGGCGAAGTTCCTTTACAAAAATCTCGCCCTTTTAAAAAATCAAAAAAGATCGACAATATTATTTCCCAGTTTCCATTGGCCGAAGTAATTGTTCTGGGAAAAAATATTTATAAAAAGGATTGGCTGGGATCCACAAAAACTGATACCCCAAGGCAGGGCAGCAGAAAATTTCGCAATCAGCAACTCGCTCACCAATCTAATTATGGAACCTACCTACTTTCCTAGGATTCCCACCCATAATTCTAACCCCCCAGATCTCTTCCTTACTTCCACCCCCGAACTCTATCAAGCGGGAACTGCTCCCCTTGGTCCTCTGACCATGGTTTGGTCACCGTATCTTATTCCACTCCCGAGGCCCAAATGAAAGCACGCCGCCACGAACCGTCTGGCACTACAATTCGGCCATTTGGGGTGGTCTGAGATTTCTTTGCCAGCTCTGGATCTACCTGCTTTTCTACTTTCGATCCTTCCGAAAAAATGTAAACAAATTACCGAAACCATTCCTAGGCATTGAGACCATATTCCCCCCAATAAAAAAACCCCATAACTTCAAATCACAAACCGTGGTTTTCCCAAATCCTGTGACAAAGCAAGACTTTTAAAAATTCAAGCCCACAAAAGGTTTCTTCAAAACCCAGTCCCGAAAATCGACAGGCTAGCATCGAAGCGAGAAATCAGTATAATCAGACTATATCAGAAGCAAAGACCGTTTTTTAAAAATCGAATAAAAGATAAAGTTCTCTCTTTCTCAAATGGCAGTAAAGCTTTCTGGTCTTTGCCAAAAATATTAGTCGGGCTTTTGCACAAATTCTTTTCCACCTAATCTCTGAAGATGGAATTGTCTCTACCTCAAAGGAAAAAACCGAACTATTTGCCAAACAATTTGCTGCCAATTCTACGCTTGATCCTCCTATTAATCTTCCCCCCTTTCCCAAAAAGTTGCCCTGTTTATAAAATGTCCGATATAATTTTAAGTCAAACAGATCAAGCGTATTCTTTTTTCTTAATAAAAATCGTCTGGGCTGGATGGCATACCAGCAATTGTCTTAAAAAAAAGTGCTCCCGAGCTTGCACCCATCTTAACTCGCCTCTTTCAATCTCTTACGACACAGGCATTTTCCCGGAAGTTGGAAAGCTGCACGTGTGCAACCTGTAAAAAAGGATCAAAATTTTTCTCAACTATAGACCTATATCTCTTCTTTCAGTTGTTTGCAAAATGGAAAATTCATTAATTCCCAAATCTTAAAGTATCTGGAAAAACACAAGATCTTACATGATAGACAATATGGATTCCGTCACAGTAGATCCACAGCTGATCTTCTTTCCTTTGTCTCACACAACTGGAACAAGTCCCTTGAGTTCCTTGGTGAATCAAATCGTTGCTCTTGACATATCCAAAGCTTTCGATCAGGTCTGGCATGATGGGCTTCTTAACAAACTTCCCCTTTTTACGGTCTTTCACCTAAGCTTTGCTCTTGGCTTTCCAGTTTCCTTTAATCGACGTATATCAGTTAGTGTAGATGGTCATTCCTCCAGCTTCTACCAATTAATGCTGGGGTACCCCCGGGGGTCGGGGCTGACCCCCACGCTGTTTCTTCTCATTAACGACCCTTCTCTTCCACAATCAATCATTCATAGTTTTGCTGACGATAGTACCCTCCACTCCAGTATTCAATTTCTTAAGCCACCGTGTAATCCTGATTTCGAAAACAAGCGCAGGTCAATGCAATATCTCTTTCCCAAGACCTCAAACTTATCTTGGTTTGGGGGGCGCCGGGGAATCTTGTTCAGTTTAATGCCTCGAAAACACAGTCATGTTCGCTATCGCAAAAAAGTCTGCAAATGCTCATTCCTTACATATGAGCGGCCAAGTTCTGAAAGAAAAGTCGTTTAACCCCTCGGCGTACTTTTGAGAATAACCTCAACTGGCACAAACACATATTATCCATAGCTTCGGCAGCTTAAAAAAAGGGTTTGGGATTTCTCTTCCGAGCCAGAAAATATTTCTCTTCAATTTTTTATCTCATGTACCCCAAAAATCAGACCCTTTAGAATATTTTTCTCATGTCTGGGGGAATGGCGTCCCCTACAACATAGCATACTGGACTCCATTCAAAGAAGACCCGTTCGTCTTATTAATGATCCAACGCTCACAGCAAGGCTTCCTCTTGCCCACCGTCGAGCTGTAGGGGATCTGTCGCTCTTCTATAGGTATTTTCACAGCTTCTGCTCAGAGGAGTTATCCAGTATAATTCCTTCTCTAGCTCCCGGAGAAACCCATTTAGTGATTTTGTACATCCTTTTACAGTTCAGTTAGAGAGGCCCCGAACTTTCCGCTTTCTTCGTTCCTTCATCCCTAGAGTGTCAAGACTATGGAACCAGCTGCCCGCAGAAGTTTTCCTTCTCCTCCCAATCCCCAAAAAATTTAAGTCCGTGTGAACAAACTCCCTCTCACCACACTAAAAACACCCACGGTACGTTAGTACTTAGGCATCAGCCTTCGTGGACTGTCCCAAGATAAAAAAAAAAAAAAAAAAAAAAAAAAATTTGCTTAAAAGAATCGGGCCTCAGGTTCTTTTTGACTTGGCAGTTTTTGCTGATCTGTCGGTATTATTTAAACAAAATCTATGTATTAATAAAAGAGAACATTCATTAATACAGAAAGATTAAAAAAAAACTTGCCAAGTCAAACTGGTCTAATAATTAGTACTTTAAAGATTTTTGGTTAGGAACTTGGCACCTATTTTACAAAAGTATTTTTGGTATAATTTGTTTTATTGTATATCCTTAAAAATAAATTTACCTTATGCCAATATTTTTTTCGCTGTGACTATTTATACGGGTACCTACTGTATAAATAAATATTCGTCCGGGTATATTTGTTTTTTTTTTTTTTTATGAATAATTTTCGGATGATCAAATTGTCTGTATAAAAGGTTATATACATTTTTTAATAAGATAAATAGTAAAGGAGATATAAACGAACATGTGATTTTGACCAAAAATTTCAATCCAAAATAGAAAATTTTTTTTTTTTAATGTAATTTTTGGGTGGTTTATTTAATTAAAAATTATTTATTTTATTTATCTAAATCCCAAATTACTCTTGCAAAAAACCCGAATATTCGGTTTTTTAATTATAACTCAAAAAAACAGTGCATTTAGACTAAAATGTTATATAACTTAAATTAAAGGTCTTGTAAAAATACAAAAATTATTGTCCCCTTTTGGGTTTTTTTATCTAATAGTTATATTGGGTTTTAATTATTACAATTCCTTAAAATTTGTAAATAAAAATATAAAGTTTACTCCAGGTGGAGTGGCACACTCGTTCATAATTACCGGTTTAATAAAATTATTCATCCGGTACCCGGATTAATATTCTACAGTACCGGATTAATAATTAAAAAATATTCGTACAAAAAATCCGGTTTTGGGTTTGTTTGTTAGTTTAATTAGTTTTAGTTAGTTTCAATTTCTTTAAATTTGTAAATAAAATTATTTAAAAAAATTTTAAATTAATTTTTTTAAATCATTTTGTATATATGAAATATATATTTAATAAAACTACATAACCACATGTACCCGTGACCAAATTTTCATTTCTTTCTATACATAAATGAAGTTGCTACAATTTCGTTCGTTACCCGGATTAATAATTATAAATTATTCGTCCGGTACCCGAATTTATAATTATAAACTATTCGTCCAGTACCCGGATTTATAATTATAAATTATTCATACAGTACCCGGATTAATAATTATAAATTATTCGTACAGTACCTGGATAAATAGATTTGTGCATTTTTTTTTATTAAATACATTCCTAAGTAACTGTATAATGATAATATATCAATGATTCGTTTAAGTTAATCTATTGACTTTATAGCTAACAAACGCAAACCCTTTAGAGAGAAACACGATAACAATAGGGGCCAAAAATTTCTCAATACTGACTGCAAGGCAACAATGTGTCACTATCCGTAGTTGTGACGCTAAACCGGAAAAAAAAGAAGTTTATTGGAAGAAACAATTGTTCCGACATTTCCTAATAAACTTTCTCCATCTTATCCCCAGGCTCCCCGTTTTCATATCGTTTGGTCTTTTTATTTTTTTTTGCCATTGCTTTTTTTGTTATCATGTCAGTTTTTTTTAATTCGAACAAAACATTAAACGAAAAGGTAAGGAAATTAAAAATGTACCTATTAAACAAAGTTATAATTTTTTTTTAATAGGTTAACAAAATTTTTTTACGACTATTAAAGACAAAAATAGGCAAGTTATTCTTGAAAAAAATAAGATGGCTCTCTTACCAATTTTAACAAAGTTTCCATCTTTGAGTGATAATATCCAGTTTATGTTTTACAAACTACATTTTAAAACCCCAAACCCCCTAACCAAACCCCCTTTCAAGTAATAGCACAGAAACTTGTAATTTAGGGCAAAAATATGTTACATTTTTTAAATTTTTTTTTTAATTTAACCGGAAAATTGGTAGTATTACAAAAATATATATATTACTGATATGAAGTATTTCAGTTGACAAATGAAACGTTTTTTTTATTTTTGTACGATGAGTATTAAATGAGATATGGCCCGGCAAAAATAGTTACTTAAAAAAAAAATAAAGAGACCGGATCGTTCGGGAGTAAATATCGGGAAAAAATATTTCTTCCACAAAAAAATTATTACTATTATTTTGCAAAAGGCAAAATTGGAAAAATTTTAAGACCAACCGGAACCGTCTAAAATAAGCAGAAAAAAGTTATGGGCAAATATTTTAAATTGATTTCATGCTAATTTTTGGCGCCATCTGGCCCTGTGTTGCTTGAAAAAAATAATTTTTTTATAAAAAAGTCAGAAATGTCCCTAATATGTCAGTTATTTTAGCCCTATCGGATAATTTTTTTTTATGTTTAAACTGATAAATGTGGGTAAAAGTCTTGTTGTAGGATTTTTTGTTTTTATTTAATTTAGGTGTAGTTTTTCCGGTGATGGAGGGTTTTAATAATTTTTTTTTATTGAAAATATTGTTAGTTTGTCGTTCTAAAACAAAAAAGTTGCAACAAAAAATGTAATAAGGTATTTTTTTATTTTTTTAATTTAGGGTTATTTCCCCCCCTGGGGAAGGAGAAATAAATATTATAATAGTCAAAATACGAAAAAATATTTTTAAAAAATTGATTAAAAAACAAAAATTATAATCTGAGGTCATGTTTTTTGTATTCTTTCTTATTATGGGGGTAGTTTTAACCCCCCTATTATAAGCCCTTATATCTTAATTTCAGTGCATAATAAAAAAAAATTAATCCTAATTATTCTGACAAAATGGCATTTATTTGATAATCTAAGCTTTTCTTCAAATACAAAAAAAACCCCTAAAAAGGGTAATTTTTACTGTTTTAAGAGCATTTCAGAAATTTCTCCTTAAATCGTAATCAGTGACCCAAAAGCCCTTCGTACCTTTTTTTTATGAAAATTCATTTATTGCCCGATATATTTAATATTTTTTTATTTTTGGCCAAATAGTTTGCCCAAATTTTTTGAGGACCAAATCCCATAAAACAGTAAACAAAAAGTTAAAACCCTAAAAAATCTGGGCGTTCCTTTTTTTTTCAGGTATTAATGTATACAATAACCTCAAAATATCAATTAAAAAAAATTCGGTCTGAAAATGGCCCTCAAGGCCGAAATTTTTTTTTAAAATAAATTTGGGCGATATCTCCAAAAAATTGACCCTTTGCAATGTGTTTGGACGAAAATAAGCAGTTTATTAACCACAAAATTGCCCATAACTTTTGTAATTTGTTTGTTTTTAATTTAAACGGCCATAAATGCAATTTTTTTTTGCACCTGCCCCGTATCTCGGAGTCCAAACTACTTACTTTCAAACGACGGATATTTTTTAAATAACTTCTAAAATGCACATTTTTGCTTGATTCAAGGTTTACCTGAAAAAGACGGGAGCAATAATATCTTGTTACTGTTTCCTTTTTTTTTTTCTTTAGAAAATTACAAATGGGGCCCAAAATTTGATGTTAAACCCTTATTTTTAAAATTTAATAAATATATTTGTGCATTTTAATAAACAACGGTTTATCTTTGGCGGTTTTTTTAATTTTTGGGGTTTTGAAAATGCTCGTTAAATAAATTTAAATATTAAAGCAAATCAACCAAGCACATCATTCGAAAGCAGTCCCCCTTCTCGAGGAAATTTTTTTTATTCCAAGTTTTTTCCGGAAAATCGGAAAATTCTCACCCCAATAAAACTCCATTTATTTTGATAATTACTTGAATTTTTATTGGGAAAGTTTTTAGGTTTCCGAAATACTAAAATTTGGAAAAAAAAAGTGCTATCAAAAGGGGACAATCAAGTTTTTTTAATGATGTGCATTTTAACAAATGTCTTTAAAAAATATAATAATTAGCGATAAACCCATTTTTTTAAAAAATCCGGAAATCTATAAGAACCGCCTAGAAAAACACGTTGTTTATAAATTTCAAAAAATGTATTAAGTCTTTTGAAATTTATTTAACTTCAAAACATTATCAAGGATTCTTAAAATTACTTTTTAAAAAAAAAGGAATTTGATTTTTGGAGGTTAAAAATATCGAGAAAAAACCCAAAATTTTTTGCTCGGTTTTTAATATTCTAGAAACAAAAAAAGGAAACAATGAAAAGTTATTTCAGTTTCCCAGGTTCCTTCTTTAGGGAACTTTAAATCATGAAAAATTTGTCCTTGTTTGGGAAAATTTTAAGTAGCTCGAGATGCGGGGCATTTTCAAAAAAACCGGCCCGTTTATGGCCGGTTATCTCAAAGACTATTAATTTTTAAACAAAAGTAATGGAAATAATTTAAGCTAAAAAAAACTGCTCGTTATTTTGGTTTAAACATAAATTGCGTTCTTTTTTCGGAGATATCCCCCCAAAAAAATAGTCGAAAAACGGATTTCGGCCCTAAGGGGCCATTTTCGCCTTGTGGACATTTTTATCTATGATATTTTCAGAGATTATTATACATTTCCCCAAATTAAAAAAATTTTGGGGCCCCAACCTGATCTTTTAAAGGTTGGGGTTTCTTGGGACTTCATTTACTGAACAAAATAACCCCAACTTGTTTAATTCCATAATTGACCCCTTTTTTGACAAATTTTTCCAAAAATTTCAGATTGATCTAAATTTTCCTTTATTTTACAAAAAATTACCTCCTTTTCTGTACTAATATAAAATAGTATATAATTTTATAGGAAAAAAATAATATTTATGACCCTCGTGTTTAACAGGAAGGAATGGGGGCTAGTAATAGAGCAAGCCAGGAAACGAAACCTTTCCTCAAAAAAAATGTGCTGTTATTTCTACAAACATATAAAAACTTTTTGCAAAAACATCCTTTTTAATAGTAATTTTTTAAAAGATAAGTGGGTTCGCAAGGCGGTTTAGACCGGTGTCGGTGAACAGTTTTTATAGAAATTTGGCCTAAACCTGTTAGTGGACACTATCAACAATAATTTTTGGGTTTTTTAAATTGCGTCTCCGATGACTTTTTAATTTCCCGTATTGATAAACATTTAAATTAATTTTTTATTTAATATTTAATTAATAGATAAAAATTGTGTTTTTTTAAGTTTAATAAATATTGAGTTTTTTAATTCCTTTTTTTGTTTGTTTGTATCTATTTTTTGCTATGATAACACTTTTTGTCCGCCTTTTTGGAAAATTTTGAAAAGAAAAGCCCCGGCGGAGAAAAAAAAAAAACCCGGCCCCTTCCACAGTCAATAACAACGGATTTATACACACAATATTTTTTTTAGTTGTTTTGTTACTAAAATATTTTTGGAGAGCTATATTTTTTATCTGGTTTTTTAAAAGGAATTTTTAATAATTAAATTTTTCTTCTTTTTATTATTAAAAACCTTACAACTTTATTAGAAAAAGTTTTTTGGGAATCTAACAATGTATTTTTTAGCCAACCATTTTATTTTAAAATCTTTGAAATAAAAAAAAAATATTCATTTTTAATCAAGTTTCTTTTTTAATAATTTAATTTATTTGATTATGTCTTACTATATTTGATATATATATATATATATATATATATATATATATATATATATATATATATATATATATATATATATATATATATATATATATATATATATATATATATATATATATATATATATATATATATATATATATATATATATATATATTTTATATATATATATATATATATATATATATATATATATATATATATATATATATTATATATATATATATATATATATATATATATATATATATATATATATATATATAATATATATAATTTAAATCTTTCATTTCAAACCACCCAAAATTTAAAAAAAAAAAACATCACCAAAAAACAAAAAACACGTCATTTAGATATACAGGGGGAATTTTATTTGTATTTGATAAAATTTTATCGGTCCCTCCTAACCTCCGTTAACCTCATTTTTGATATGTCAAATGGCACCCCCATAGTTGACCAATTTAAGCGGAGAAATTTGCTATCCAACAGTACTAAGAAACTTTAAATCGATGGACGTGAAGCGACTTAGAAGTAAAAATGTGTGTTAATTGTTTTGTGTTCAAAATAATTTATTTTATCAAATGCTCAAAATGTGCGCCGTTATTGGCGAGAAATAATAAAGTCTTTTTGAAATTCTTGCGAACGTTGGGAAAGTTTGTCGTTACCTCTCATTTGGTAATTCTCATTTAAGTTCTTGAATATTTGCAGGTGGCGTTTTGTACACTTTATTTTTTAAAAAACCCCAGAGGAAAAGTTAGAGGGGTTAAGTCTAGAGACCGTGCTGGCCATTGATGGCACCTCGTCTGCCTATCCATGTGTGGAAACTGTTCATTGAGCCACTCCGAACTGCTAAAGCATAGTGGGGAGGGCTCCATCTTGTGGAAATGCAAATTTTTTACTGAGTTCCATAGCACCATTTTCTCCACCTGATTTTCCAAAGATTGGACGATAGAAGGGTATATCCATTTTCCAAAGGTTCAGATACAGTTGTCCAGTTAAATTTTCTTTCAGAAAGAATGGCCCGATAATTTCGTTTCCATAAATACCTGCCCAAACGTTGATCTTCTCCTGGAAATTGAGTATGTCCTTCTTGAAATATGTGGGATTTTCATATCCCAATATCTGCAGTTATGTCTATTAAGAATTCCATTTAAAAAAAGTTGATTCGTCAGAAAAACAGATATTTTTGATCAAATGAGGGTCTTCGTCAATTCGCTGGCAATTGATTCGCAAAATTCTATTCTTCTATCATAATCGTCTTCGTTGAGTTCATGAAGAATTTGAATTTTGTATGGAAAAACTTATTCTTTTTCAAAATTTTGTGCACGGAACCCGTAGAAATATTGGTCAGCTTAAACTTTTGAATAGACAACGTGGGTCTATTGCGAACTGTCCTAGTACCTCAACCTGGCGTGCTTCGTCTAAAACCCTTTCATTAGTACTTTTCTTGTTGCATACAGATCCAGTTTCTTCAAACTTACGCACCAATTCCATTACATATTTATGCCCCACGTTTTTATTTTGATGCCTCTCATTGAATACTCTGGCGGTTTTAGCGCGCATCGATCTTCAGCCCCATATAGGAAAATTATTTCTATTCTCTTGCTAGAGTATACACCATTTTAAAATCAAGCTTCTTAATTTTAAACTAACGATGTCAAAATGACAATCCTAACAGTAATATTTAAGTGGTTCCTAAACGTCTTAAAAACTTGTGCTATTGCAGTGTTTTGCTGTGGCAGGTAACACAAAAAAAAATAATTGGAATGAATGCACACTAAAAAAGTCTGCGAGGAATTTCAAAACAAAGCTTGTCTCGCCAATAACGGGGCACATTTTGAGCATTTGATGAAATAAATTATTTGAACACGATAAACTAATTAACACACATTTTTACTTCTAAGTCGCTTCTACGTCCATCGATTTAAAGTTTCTTAGTACTGTTGGATAACAAATTTCATGCCCTACAATGATGTGTCACACTATGGGGGGTTTCCATTTGACATATCAAAGTGAGGTTAACTGGAGGTTAGGAGGTGACCGATAAACTTTATCAAATACGAAATTAAACTTCCCCCTGTATATCTAAATCGACGTGTTTCTTTGTTTTTTTGGTGAGTGTTTTTTTTTTAAGATATTTAGGGTGGTTCGCTTTGAAATGAAAGCACTGTATATTTCACGGATGGTTGAATGTAAACTATCATTCCGGGATTCAATCCGTTTATTTAAATATTTGTTTTCACAACGTTTCGCCGAAATCTCATTCGGCATTTTCAAGTGATGTTATTCGCTCGGCATCTCGACTTGAACTACCTGGTCTGTGGGCTTGCGTTGGGTTATATTGAGTAGAAAGGCAAGGGGCGTATCACTATCAGAAGGGTAGTTTTTCCCATGTATTTCTTATGGGAGAAATTTCAGGTCCGAGCTGCAATTTTAGTGTCATCTTCAACCCCTACTCAAAATAGAGGATGATTTTAAATAGGGGTAGTTTTTGTAGAGCCATTAGTAGCCACCTAACACCACCAGGGTCATTTTACATCTGACGTCATCATGGTCAGCAGGGTCAGTTTAAAAATAATAATCTTCAAATAAATAACCTAGCAGGATTCGAACCGCCGTCCTATTGCTTGAAAGTCCACTGTGCTACCATTGCACCACGGGAGAATATTAGATATTGTCGTGAAAAAGATGTATAGTA